>JAGXCT010035093.1:0-45054 GCA_022495035.1 Philopotamus ludificatus
GTTATACAAAAATACTTCACAATTAATAATGCCGTGTTATGTAAAATCGTGTTGTCTAAAACCGTGTTATACGAGGCCTGGGTGTATATGTCTGTTGATTATATATTATGTATATGAAAATATTAATTAAATAATATTTAGTGTTACGCCGCGTGGTGTAGAGCAAGAGCGCTATATGCTCGTCAGCGCTATCAGCGTCATGTATTGAATGGATGCGAGGCGGCAGCGGGATGGGGGGAAGGGGGTCTCGCGTCCATACTTAGTCACTTTTGAAATAAACATTTTTCTTTCATATTTAATAATATTTAAACCATGGGCCGCCACCGTTAAAAAGTAAGCGAAATGTCAAACATTTTACTCTATGTAAATGATACAAGAGTGTACGTAGACGTATGACTGATGTAGACATCAGGTCTGGCAAACTATGGATTGCGAACCTATAATCGAACATTGTAAATTTGTATTTTTCGTCCCTTATGGCTCTTCCTTAAATACAATATAATAAAACGCAACAGTAAAAATTAAAAATATCTAATACCTTTTGAGCTTGAATAAATTTAATTTAATTATTTAAAAATGTGAAACAGTTTCATTAGTCCGTTTAAATTATTACAATCTAAATAATACGTCAACTTTAAACTTTTTGGTCTTGGGATCAAAAAATCCTAACTCGGGCCACTATTTATTTGGCCATCCCTGATGTAAAGAAAAATGTTTTTTTATTTTCCACCCGCAGCAGTTTTAAAATTCCAAGTGGCCTTTAGCCCTTTAGCTAAAAATGTTTCCCAGGGCTGTTTTACATGTATATTTACTAAAAATATATTTTAACATTTAATGTTTTTTTTAAAAAAGGCACCGACCTTATTCAAAACTATAGAATATTTTTTACGCGATTTTCTTAAACTTAACAAAAAATCCGTAAGAAATTTTAAAATATAAAATAATCTAAAATATATTAATAAAATTGTATTTTTATTGCCACGAATAATATTTTAACTTGGTGCATTATTAAATTACCCTACCGCAAATCAATTGATTTATTAAGGTTCGTTTACGCCTCGACACTAATAAACCCAACAATTGGTCTTTGTTACTTCGCATATTGATAGAAAGTGTAATAAACATTATCGAAAAATAAAATAAAAACGTTTCCTGAGAAATATTATATCCAGCACTTGTAGGGCCCCAGGCGCAACTAAATTTTGAGGTCCCTCGGAATATTTCTAGGCGCGCGCCTTATGGGCCCAAGGAAAAATCCGCCACTGCCGATTTTGCTACGGAGCTTCTGGACATCGTCAAAACCTATAAAATTAAGTACTTTGGACACAACATTCGTGAACCAAAGTATCGCCTTCAGTAAACCATGATTAACCCTTTATAGGGCAAATTAATTATTTTGGATTTTTTTTTATTTTTTATTGTTATTGACAATAACAATAAAATAACCAAAAAGCGATCTCGACAAAATATTACGTTACTAATGTTGACATTTCTATGGGTAGTCATGGAAATATAGACCTTAAGGCGACTGGTTTAACCAATTTCAGCCTTTGCCCTATAAAGGGTTAAGGGAAAAATGGAAGGTAAACGATGGTTGAGAAGAAAGAAGCTGTCGGAACTCTGCAATAATTACAACCGGATTGAATGTTGACATTTCTATGGGTGGTCATGGAAATATAGACCTTAAGGCGACTGGTTTAACCAATTTCAGCCTTTGTCTTATAAAGGGTTAAGGGAAAAATGGAAGGTAAACGATGGTTGAGAAGAAAGAAGCTGTCGGAACTCTGCAATAATTACAACCGGATTGAGTGCTTGAGAATTGTTCGAGCTCGCCCAAAACAATTCTATGGAGAAAAATATACTAGGTACCTGAAGAAGAAATACCCTGAGAAGCGAGATCCTTCTAGGAGCATATTTGGGTTAATGCTCTACATAAACCTGAATTTAATGTCATCGATGACTTAATCTGCACATGTTATAGACCAAGCCAAGCGATGTTCCTGTTTTTCCTCGATACTAATCTCCTACCTAATTAGTCCTATTGTGTATTTTAGAGAAATAATTCATATAAAACCAGAGTTTTGTTTTTGGAGTAACACAGTAATATAGCGTAGGGATTCCTACAATAACAGACGAAGAGTTTATTTTATTTTAACATTTTTAAAAAAGAAAAGAATATATCAGAAGAAAAAAAATAAAATCAAATCACTATAAGTTGAGGGAAGAACTGAAGAGAATAATCGAAATTAAAATTGAAGTAATTCTTTAGAGTACTCTCTCTGCAAGGAAGGACTCTAGAAGGATTGTCCACATTTTGTCATGGTTACACTCCTTATAACGTACTTTTAATTAAATGCGTATTTTTAGAATAAATCAATAGTTCTTATTATCATTAGAAGCTCGTTGACCGCGCTTTAAAAAAACATTAAGTGTTTGCTATGTATTTCAAGTATTTGTTCGGGAAACCTTTTAGATCAACGCTTCTCAAAATGTGCGCCACTGCTTTGTAGAAGGATTTTTAAAGAGTTTTTGCTAGTTCTTCTCAAGAAATTATTAAAAATATTTTTTTTTAAATTCGTGTAAATTTATTCCTACCGCATAGATCGAGATATTAACGCATTATTTATTTAATGCGTAGTTACACCCACTATGCATCGATATCGAATGGAATAATAAAAAAAGCAAACAGTGCATCTATCTACTCTGCTACTCGTGATACTGTTCGATTCGAGCATCGTTTTTTGTCCAATATGTTTGCTAACTCAACTCCAGTGTTTCTGTTTACACAGCATCTATCTCTCCGCTATCAAAGAGACTCGCTGTTGATACAATCCAGATGCATTTTGTTGCTTTGTAAATCTATTGTTGTTTGCAGCCAGATAACCACGACTACAAATATTTAATTTTTATTATAATTACACACGCGGATCGAATTCAGACACCATTGACATGTTGTACACATGTCGCACGTGTCGTTAAGGCCCCAAATCGTCATTGGGATTAATTCCTCTGCATCTCGGCTATATCCTCCTCTCCCCTGTCGTGCACGATGACGTTGTGGTACGTCAACGTCATTTGACGTCAGCCTGTACAAACGTAAACACAGCTCGGCCATAAATCATACGGGCAATACATTTCAGGACATTGACAACTGGACACACAACAGTTAATGTATTGGAATTCTGTGTGGGGCTCAACACTAATCTATGCATGCGAGAGTGCATGGATTTGTATGGAGGTACGTGTCGATTCACTCACACTGGATGCATAACGAATGCATTTCATTTTGAAAATAAACTCATTATTTTTCAATCTTGGAATACTATGAATATGGTGTTAGGTTATGATACATCAGATAAGCAAAGTTAATAAGTTATGGTATTTTTTAAACAAATATAAATATAAAGGAGCTAACACTTACATTACTTACAAGCTTAATATTATATTTGTGAGAGTGATGAAAATCCTTTGTTAAAAGAAAGCTCTTTCGATGCTATAAATTGATTAGCTAGTAAAATAGCTTTTAGGGCTATTAATATACGTCATCGCATCTTCTTTTGTTGGAATTGGATGGATCGAGTTTACCTCTTATTCAATTGAATGTTCTTCTTCGAACAAATAAAGACTATCCATATTAAATTTTGTTCAAGTTTTAAATATTTGCAGCTTCTCTCTATTAAAAGTAAAATCAATTAAATTTTTTAGAAGGCATATAATCATTGAACTATAATTCAATTATAATCAAACAGAAAAAAATATACAGTTGTGTCCGCTTGAGGCTATAAGAGAATCATCGCAATGCTTAGTACAAAACATCCATCGTCATCGAAATTGGTGAGAAGATTACTCTGAAGAACTCGACAAACTACAATATGAAAGAAACCCCTAAAATGAGGGTCGGGTGAATTTCGATACGTTTGCTCTTTCTCCTCTCTAGGACACCGCTCCTTTGGAAAATTCTTTACCTTCCTCCTACCCATGTCGCGTATCACGCATAAAAATATAATAATAACATGAATAAAATATCATATATAACAGAAAAGAATTAAAAAATATCTACAAAACGGGTATATTTGACATCGAATATATCTACATATTCGGCCAAATGGTTGAGCATAGTAATAGCTCTGGTTACCGGAGAGAGAAAAAGGACATTTGGACGAGCTCGATGGTAGTGAGTTGGTGATGGCCCATAAGGGGCAACTCGCACAGTACAAGAGGGTTATGTACTGCGCCAACTTCTTTTCCCGAGGCTTACATACCCCAGACAGCCATGTACCCTTGCGCTGTGGTATAAACTTAGGTAGAATCTAAACTCCCTCATGTAGAGATACCTAAGAAATTTCTTCTGTGTCTACTCTAATCTGAGGGAATTCGAGGCTTCATAAGGCGCCCATATAATGGAACCTGATTCAAGCAAGCTCCGAACCAATGCATTGTATAGCACTCGTATGACTAATGTGCTACGTATGTGATGAGAATTTCTCAAGACGAAGCCCAACTTTCTTGATGATCTATACACACGTCCGATACATGTAAACTAAATTTTAACTTAGAATCAAACAAAATAACCAGATCTTTAACAGACGATTGCTTAGGCAGAGTTACGTTGCCAAGTCTGTAATTAAAGATAATGGGCTCCTTTGATCTAGAAAATATTATTGTTCGACATTTTCCAATACTTAACGGAAGACGATTTAATATAACGGTCAGCCTTCCTATAAACAAGAAATCGGGACCACAATATAGAAGCGAAGCCAGTGAAAACCCTGTTTTATTTTTGGTTTGTTCACACGCGAGTGATTTTTTTTGTCAAACAAAGCGTACGAAATATGTAATTTGACCATGAAAAATTACATTCTAGGAGGGAACGCTATAGGAAGGACTGTCGATCTTGTTATAAAAAACCGCGGTATAACTGCACGCGTTATAGGAAGGTTTTTTGGTATTTATTACTTTTCACGCGTAATTATTGTTATCGAAAACATTATTAGATATTAAATTCACTGAAATTGCTTGGACCTGGACCAACACTTTAAAGGAGTTGATCTTTACCTGGGGTGCGCGCACCCCCAGGGGTGCGGGAAGGTAATTGGGGGTAAAGGGGGGTGCTGGAGACCTATTTTCAGATTCAAAGGGGTGCGTCTCACTCAAAAGGTTAAGAACCAATGTTTCATAGGGTTAATATTAAATAGGGTCGCGACCGAAAAGAAGTTGATAACCAGTGACAAATGGTATATACAGATTTTTTATAAATAATCTTTATAAAGTGAATAAAAAAAACCCATGGTTTCAATTGAATCTCTAATTCTCTAGTGAATGAGACTCAGTAAGAGTGAATAACTGTGGATGAAAATCCGCCAAATGCACCAATGTCCCACGTGTAATCAAAATAATGGGTGCATATGCAAGACTGTCCGCGAATGTGTTACGTTGAGTCATAAATAACTTCCATTTTTTTGTTTTAATCTATTGATATTATGTATTCACCACTGTTACATATAACCTTCTCACATCTTATTGGCAACTTATCGATCCCCTTCTCATAAGATTCGGTGGGTTTGGACTAAAAGAACGTTTCGAGAGCCTGATTGACTTGCTCATCATTAATTAAAGGTTTTTCATTCAAAACATTCTGTAAAGAACAGAAAAGGTAAAAAAGTCCGTAGGGGCAAGATCTGGGGAGTAGGGTGGATGTGGCAAAACAGAGCAATTGAGCTCGGGGTTTTTTCTTCAGTCACTTTTACCGTGTGTGGTCTGGCGTTATCGTGTAACAGGATAACGTCTTTCCGATTGAGGCAGGACGCTTTTCCAGTAGTTTTTCATAAATTCTTTGCAGCTGCTGAACGTATGCATCAGCAGTAATCGTTTCGTTGCGCTTCATCAGCTCGTGGTGGATTATTCCTCGAGATCCCCACAATAAAGTTTTGTTGCCATGATCATTGGCTTTAGATTCCGGTGGGGGTAATTGATCCTTATTCAACCATTGTCTTTTGCAGACAATATTTTCATAGTTGATCCATTAGTATTGCCTGTTATTGTCCTGTCTAAAAAAGGCTCGATTTTATATCGTGAGAGAAGAACTGTGGCATTCGCTCATTTCGGTCACTGAGATTATGTGGTACCCATATGCCTAACTTGCTGACTTTTCCCAAATTTTCCAGGTGGCGATAAACTGGAGATTGTGACGTGTTGAGTCTCTCTGCTAAACTTCCTTGTCGTTTGACGTGGATTTTGTTCCAATATCGCATTTAAAACGTCGTCATCGAAGTCAGAAGGACGACCCGCCCTTGGTTCATCTTCGGAATAACACTACTGTAACCTCCACCACACTAAATAGTTGTCGAATGAATGATAGCCCACTTATCTATCTAGTGAAAACTAAAATTTCCTTGTCAGGTGACTCATTGCTTGAAGTACCAAACAATAGAAACTGTCTACCTACATCGGAAGTTATTTATGATTCGACCTAATATTGTTTATTTTTTAATCAAAATATTTTTGATATCGAATCATACGAATTGATCGAGTGATGACAGAGGGCATTGAGACTTGGAAGTGTTGGCATCGCGTGACAAATGCAATAACCCGTCGCTAACAAGCAAGTGCAACGCTTCCACCGCGCACAAATTGCAATTTAAAACTGCATCCATTAGCCAAGAGCAGTCAGTGAGCTAGCCGGGTATCTAGCCTCTCCGCTTGGGAGCGGCGATTGCGCAGGACACCAGCGAGCCCAGAGACACCTGCGCAGATAATTCAGCCGTCGGTGTTGCAATTCTTTATGACATTGTCCCTATTATGTCGTCCAGCTTCTAAGACGAGTTCTTCGAGCTTGACAATGTCGCCCACGCTCGTCGGGGAGCGGGCGACAAGTGTAGCGGGTCACCCGGCGATATCTGGGCGACCATAAATCTCGAAAATAAATACCAATTGTGGAATAACATGCGGAAAAATGATCTATGGTCACTGTGCGACATTTGAAAACGAGACGTTGATTAATCTACCGAATAGCAGATTTGCGTAAACGGCATAGACCGGCATAAATCTTCGGACGGGGAAAGTATCAAAGCAATTTTCAGATTTATGATTGGTTACGAGGCCAATTTGTCAGGTCGATGCTTCTGAAATCCCACGCGCACCACTGTCGAATATAAATTTTCATTTTGCGAATAGTGTGCGATATGTATCGACATCGGTTCGCTGGAATGAAGATAGATGAACAGCCGAATGGCACAGGCTGTATGTGGCTAACACAGCCGACATAGCTACCGCTGGCAGCTAAGTGGACGCTGGGTGTGCAATTATGCCCAAAGCTATTAAGCTCGAACGCACATGCACAAGTGTCCACGGATGACCGTGGTCCATCAATCATTCGCGTATCGATGCAGTTGCAATTTACGTACCAGTCGCCCTAGGATCAAATGTCAACGCTAAATGGTTTGGATTTATTATATATATATATATATATATAAATGAGAACTCAAGGACCTGGTTAATCTAGAACAGTGGTCGCCAAACTCAATAATTATGGGAGCTACTTTCGGAAATTGAAATTGTCTGCTGAGTTACTTATACATATTCCATGGAGCACACTTTAACCTATCCGTGACGATGGGGTATATTGGCTACCCCAAGTTTTTGATTTTTATCGAATAACTCTGGTAATTTAAATCCTACATGTCACAACCTATTTGTATTTGTCTAAAAATGTCTAAAGAATCGTTGAGTTTTATTATCCGCAATTGCGAAAAAAAAAAAATGGATGCGATGTTTTTTCTCGCTCGCATCCGGTACGATGTACAAGTGCGAGTGAAGCCGTATTAATAACACGTGCGGCGATAATTTTGAGACGGCGGCGTGCATCAGTCTACGATGGAACATCACATAGTTCCCGCGTTATTTACGCATCATATTGATCAGTAAAAAAATCCAAAATATCAACCAAACTATGAAGCCTATTATGAATAACTATTTTTATTCTTTGAAAAATCCATTTTTTGCATCTTAGGTCAATATTCGATGGATCAATATTGATGAAGAATTCATTAAAAGCTTGACTTGAAATGCTTGGGGTTCATTTTCCGTAATAAATAGTAATACAACGCTGACTGCTTCTTTATTTTGCTTAGCATTTTTTTGAAATTTAGTTTAAAAAATATTTCATTTCGGGATGCAATAATAAAAATTTGAGAGGCAAATTTATAAATATGATAAAATACAATACGCGAGCTACCGAAATGCCGCTCGCGGTGCAATGATAGATTGGCAATAAAAAATAACACGTGATACTGACATTGATCAAGGTCATTTAGAATATGCCAATGGAAAAATGATCGACGTATTTATTTCGTTCAATTTACGAAATAAAATTATTCTCAAATTGTATTGGTTCCCTGTAGTTTCTATAACACGGGTTTTCCACAACGTGGTCCCGAGTTATTCGTTATAGGAGGGCTGACTACTATTCTGATTCACTTTTACACGCTTTTGATATGAGATGGGTTAGGAAATTCTAATAAATGGATTTTTATTTTAACCCTTTAGCTAATACTATGCTTGTCATAAAACAGCAATCACTTTCACAATAAATAACGAAAATGTTGAAAACCCCTGAAGCATTTGCGCAGTAGCAGGATGCCGAATTTTATTACCTGTTCGAGCTTTACATGACGTCAACAGCGATCAAATCGTTTATACAATAAACAACGATATATCGTTTTACATTATCCGATCCGTCACGACGGCTTGAAACCAACGCCGCTGGCCGATGGGGTATATTTTGTATAAAAATATACCCCAAAAATTCTAGTCAAGAATTGATCAATTCTTCGACAATTCCTTGACATTTAAAAAAAAAAGATTATTCTATGAATAAAAGTAGTTCGTCAGTTGTGGGAACAGAGCAACGGTCCGCCCCGGATCGGTTTCTATCCTAGCACAGCACGATATTATTTCTCGCTCATACACAATACGGAACGATAAAAAACATCGCACCCGTGCCATTGTAAAATAATGCATTTACGGACAATATAGGCCAATGATTATTTATATTTATTCTTAACCAAGACAAATAGAAACGAGTCCCAAATAGAACCCATCTGCACGAATACATTATGAGTTGTATATGATTTTTTAATTAGTTGCTAATTCGCAACATCCAATACAATATTATGTTAATAAATTAAAAATAAATCATACAACGGAAGCCCGATTTATTCGTATCGGTTGTACTTGTAATTGGGCACGGATATCAAAGCCGAAACGCTAATGAGAATTTAGTTGCCTAAATCGCCGCAAGTGACGAATGCGAAATGGGTTTTGCAAAATTAGGAAAATTAGATTTAACCCGTTCCGCCGCGCCATATAACTGCGTTTGTATCAGTTGAATTTACGTTTCGATACAAATTTTATGGTAATGTAATGGCGGTAATGAGTTATGGCAGCGATCCGATTAGCTTTACATAAACCGACTCATTAGCAAATATATTCGCAATCTGCAATTGGAATAGTTAGATGATTTATTAACTGTGAAAATGGCGTCCATTTTTAAATAAAATCACACGTATGATCCTTGAAGAGTTGATTATTCACGATTTGTTCCACCGTCGCAAATTAGATAATGGCACATTAGCATACACTGCATATTGTTCGCAGCCTCCTGACCCAGATAGCCTCGGTCGGCGTTGTCCTGTGCTTTGATTCGATGCAAATTAAACCGAATATCCATTAAATGGTAGCCAGAGATGCGATTAAGCATACTGCCATTGTATTGAGGGCATAAAATTGCATACAAAGCTGCATTTCTTATGCAACTCGAGGCTAGAAAGTGAAGTACGTTAAGCGATTCCACTGACGTTCAAGGTTATCCGATCTGCGATGCGATGCATTGTGGAAAACGGTTAACTCGAAGTGACGTGTAATACGAACCGACACTTTTTATACAAAAAATAATCACATTAACTATTAAAATAACTAATAAATAACTCTTTGAATCCCCAACGATTTATCGTTTTTATTAAAAAAATCTTAGTTTTAATTGAAAGCATAGTCATTTTATTATTCTTTTTAAAAAAACTAATTATTGTGTAAAGGGTTCGTAGAGTAAAAGGAGAGATTATATTTTAAATATGTAAATTTGTTTCAAAAAGTTCCGGGCCGAATTATCGTCTATATGGCAATTTTAGCATATACATACACAGTGAGACAAGACAAGAAATGGCTAACATGACTGGTTTATAGTAATATGTTTTGAACGATAAATAATTCTGACCTAATTTTCTCTAACGATGATAATATTATTATTTATTAAGAAAGAAATACTTAAATAAATATTATCAAATGAAAAAACGAAATGACTTTCCGAACAACTCAATACCAACATAACCCATTTCAAAGAAAGTAATATTATTAATGTAATTTATACAGAAAAAAATATGTTGGAGGTACTGAACTCCACCATTTTTATATGCGCGTTCACCGAACCCTTATATCATACGTCGTATCATTTTTCATAATATCGTACAATAAGTCGGGTGTGTTTTGACCTCCACCGAACCCGGGAGTCTGACTCACCGAACCCCTAGGGTTCGATCGAACCCAGGTTAAGAACCACTGCCCTAGATATTAAAAAAAAATATGATTTGTTTAATCAAATTTATACGACCGTCCCTCGCTCTACACGGTACACGGTAACTTTGTAATACGGTTTATGTTTGGTAAGACCCTTTTTAGTGTATCGTGGCTGGTAAATATGATACAGAAAAGAATGTGAATCCCTATAATAGCAAAATATATGAATATTTTTTAATAAAGGATTTAATCCTTCCCTCGCTTTATACGGTTTTAATTTAAAGCGGTTAATGATACGGAAAACATTTTTTATAAATAAATCTTGCTTTATTGACTATATAATAATTTCTTATAAATTATCTAATTTTGAATCGTTTTCAATAAATAATTTTATAGACAGCTATAGACAGCTCCAATGTACGAAAAGGGTTAAAGGTTTCCCAAATCGAAAATTTAGACGTTGATCTAGCGAAACTGGTTTTTAATTAAAACGAGTCAGAAATCTAGGATCAAATTATATTCAAATTTAGCACAGCTATAAAAATATAAGTATTTTAAAATTAAAAACAAATATGTGAATATAAACAAAAACATCCTCATCATCATCATCATTTGTAAGCCACGAGACACTCAATCGCATAGTGTATGGGCCTTGCCAGACTCTCGAATGGTAGTCGAGGCAAGGGAACTCACACGTGACGTAAGGGATTTCCCTTTTGTGTCCATAACGCGAGGACCCAAGCTGTCTTGGTATGCAATTTTTTGTCAAAAGTTTTCCCTCTTTTGGCCATTGCTGGCATCGTACGTACTACTGTAACAGATCTTACTCTCCACCGACTGTGTCCAGATAAATGGGAGAGGGTTTGCCTCGATATTTGTTCTCAATTTCTCTACTATTCCTTTCATGGAAAAGACCTCCTCAAAGAAAAAGTTCTCTAGAAGGAAGGAAAAAGAACGAAAGTATCGCAACAATTTAGGGTTTTCCTTCCCATAGAATACTGGTTCTGTGGTAAGAATTTTATTCGTTTATTTTATTAATATTAAATAAATTAATGAGATATAAAGGTTAAGATTATTGGTTTAAATCACATCAATATTTAATTATCAGTAATTTATTATTATCCTGTTTACACACACACGCATACGCCTCGTCGATAATTTTTTCGATAGGATTAACGATTGACCTTTCGGAGAAGACTCCCTACTGCGCTAACAAGACTTCTGTTCGATCGATCTCAATAAAAAATATATATTGAAAAAAAACCCACTGCTACTGCATGTACTGCGTCATGCAAGACTAATGAATCTCTAAAATATGATGCCGTGGAAAAAAAAATGCAGCGTGATTGAAAAACGCATTGCGTGCATTCAATAATTGCTCGCCGGCGATTATTGTCTCGGCGTTGTCTCTAAAGAAGTGTTAATGCCGATAATGATTCCGGCTAATGACTGCGTACGTGCATCGCTATTGTTTAAATAGTGCATCGAATCGCGGTGCTCTGCATCGGCACAGGACGAGGTACCAGGCCGCTGTAGCACCGCACCGGTCCCCCAAGGTTAACTGCCCATGCTGCACCCGACTATTACCACCAAACCTGCTTATTACATACGCGAGCCTCGACCAGAATGACAATAACTCGGCACTCCGCGAAACAGCTGCGTTTCGCCTAGGACGTAGACCCGGCCAATGCGTATCTGCATCAAACGCCGCTCACCCGAGTGGTGCACCAGATTTGGTGCACCATGACCGTTTTTATTGTCCGGGCCCACCAAAGCGTGGGGAATTGCCGTGTTGTTCCGATGACATAATCCCGCCGCTGCACCAGATTCAAGGTCCCAAAGTCAACGATTTTCCAATCAAAACAAACACCGGTGAACTTTGTCTCGATACTGCGTCTCTCAAGCCGATTGCGTCATCGCCCCCATCGCGCAAACTGCACTCTTTGTTTTATCTCAAAATTTGTGCAATTAGACGACGATATGCAAATGACGATGCTAATGCATTCGACAATACGATCCATTCATGGTCAACCATAAGGGCAACCAGCGCTCTTGGTGGAACACAATTGGTAATTGTATAATCAATTATCATAATCGAAATAATCATGAGAGACCTAGAAACCTATAAATTGGCCATCGTGTAATTGATGTATCACATTATGATGAGTCAAAACTAAATCTCCAATACGATGAATGATGGACAACACGGGTAAGACAGAATAATTGGTATGAGATAAAAGACCCGACAAAGGTCGTCCTAGCTGTATTGAACAATATATGGATTCATTGAGAACTTCACCATCAAAACAACATTATGTGACTGAAGGAATCCAAAACCTTGATTTGTATTAAGATGTGTGGACAAAAAATGTTTCGTGAAACATAGTACTTGCTGTGAAGGATGGTTGGTGTGACAATATGGATGCTTGAAGATGGCACCAATCCATGACAAGATCCTTGAGAGTAGATTTCATGATGATATAGTACCATTATCCCAAACACTTACTAAAAAACTAAACCAAACAAAATCGACTATAATACCAGATTAACCGATATAAACTAGTAGTAGCCGACAAAAATCCACTACTACTCTGACAACATTAATTCAAATATCACCGTTTTCGTCACCAGTAGAACCAATACACCGTGGGAAGAAAAACCCTACAATGAAGGTCGATACATTTGCTTCCTCTCCCTCCTTACTAGGGGCTCTCTTCTATAGAAAGGTTAATTCTAGCTGTGATTCGTCACATCAGAGCCCCTAGAGAAGAGGAAAGCGAATATAAAAAAAAACACCACATCCCACGTTTCTGGACACATAAAAGAGGGTAAAATCCAATACCAGCAATGGCCAAGAGTAGGAAAACTCTTTATAAAAAAACTAAATGCCAAGACGGATTGGGCCACTGTGGTATGAACGTTAAAGGGGAGCCCTCTGGCTCTTGGCCTCGACTACCATTTTAGAGTCTAGTAAGGCCCAAACACTTTTCCAGCCACGAGTGGTTATCTCATGATTGGCAAATTATAATGATTATGATACCCAAGAAGCGAGTATGTGGTAATGCAAAGTTTTGCGACTGTCTGGAAGACAGTATTTTTTTAGCGCATGGTCCCTCTTGACCTCCTCTTGGTGCTAAACGTGAGTAAGAAGACGGGAGCCATTGGGGACGTCCCCTAGAGCAGACCCGCGAGTCAGCTTGCCAGGCAGGTCACTACGATTTCTCCGTCCTCCGAAACTAACAGAGCGAGAGTCCCTACCCAACGGAAGTGGTTACCCCGGCGGGTGGTGCGTCATGGGTTCCTCCTTGGCGACGACATTCCCTGTTGTAACCCGGGAGCCTTGGAGGAGCAATTGACTCCCAGTCGAACTCTTCGAGTTTAGATGATGAAAGGGACTAATAGCAAGACTTGAGCTGAACTCGTGGACCACTGTTGAGACTTCTTAGCTACGGCGGGGCACGCTGGAACTTCCCGGGCTTAAGAGTAAGCGATAGAGTGTGCGGAAGTGGCAATCCCGCAAAATTCGGCCCTATCGCAAGCTTCGTGTTGTGGGGCTGGAGAAGGGCGGGAAGGGAATTGACTCCACGCTTCGTTACTGATAAACAGGGCCTCATGTGGCCCAGTACCCGCAGGGCGTGGTGTGTGGTCGCTCCCGACCACTGCAGGGTCCTCCTTTTCCCTGGTTGACCGAAGTCCGGGCCTCCGTTGGACGTTAGTTTGGCGTGCTTATGCGTAAAGGCATTGTTAATTGTCTGGAAGACAACGTCATCCACCGAGAACTAGAAAATCTAAGCATACGATTGACGACAGCGAATAACAATATGTTCCGCAAACTTAAAGTAATGGAAAAATGTTTTAATAATTTTCAGGTTATGAAAAGGGTCGAGGAGTTAGCATATTAGAACTTGATTATAGATTAATAGTAAATCCGGGAATAAAAGAAGAATCTTATTGAAAAAGCACAATCAAGCAACGCATCATAAGGTCACAAAAGAATCTATATGGATATTCTTTCGATCCTAAGAGTTGGACTAGCAGAATGCAATACAAAACGTCTACAGGATTTTTTTAGATACTGAAAAAGACGATAAAAAGATGATAAAATGACGTTTAACACAGTGGTCTAAACAAAATAAAGTAGTCTGTAGTAGCTCTTCAGATTCAGACGTGAGGCATCGATTACGGGGGTAAAAACTACAAAACACTTAAGCTTAGGTAATCGATATTTTAAGATATGTACGTACAAAAACCGAGATGCCTAATTAATTTTGAATAAAAAAATGCAATTAATGCTTATTCGTTTCTAGAATTCAATAAGAAGATTGGCGTGAAGAAGAGTGGACGGCAACTCGTCTGATACCTAACTTCATATAAACCCTTTATTACTAAATCATCTAGGCATTCTTATGATGAAGACTACATCTTCGAGAGTCATTTCATATGTTCATTCGCAGCAATCAACCTTTAATGATCCCCAATTATCCTTCGTTCAGTTAAGCGTGCCATTTTTTCAAGGATTTCGCATGGTGCGCCATTCTTATTCCGCAAAACGAACATCTAAACAGCGCGCGCTGCATAAAAAGCGTTGCTTCAGTACAAAATCTGAGCATCTCCCGGTGGACGTAAAGGTCAATCATTAGTCACCTGGTAATTGGCTATTAAGGCTACCGTAGAACGTGCTCCTGGCCAAGGTCTCCACACTCGATATTCTGTTGTTAAGTTACCACTATTAAAATCATAACTATGCATTCAATGATCTAACACGTTCGAGAAAAAACTGAAACACATTATGCTAATTAGCGTTGTATGCGTTCGAGTGGTCAATCCATTGCGCTTGATTTTACCAACTTCGTTGCCAAGTAATTGGCCACGTTATCGCTAGGACGCTCTCCTTTGTTGATTGTGTGCGACCGCTTGATTGCGGTTCGCCAACGGTGATAACCTCAATGATTCGAATCCTTGTCAATATTGAATTAGACGCAGTAACATCCCAATTGATACGCCAATCTTTCCTGACATGTTTGCCATGTCCAAACACACAGACGAGCGATAACGCGTTAATGATAATGGCCGCGCGGACTTATCTCGGATTGGCGTTGGAAATGACAATGCCAAATATTGAAAGAATCCTTGCGATGAATAATGGGACCATTGTTTATTGTCAAATAAAAACAATTCAATTTGAACATCCACGTGCGTGCTGCGCAATACGCTGTTTACACAGTTTACGCAATTTTTTCAACAACAATCGATGCTGATATTACACGCATCTGTTCCATAGATCAATATGCGAAAATCTCTATAATCATCGCCATTGAAAAACCTCTGGGAATTGCGTAAAAGCATTTATAAAACGCTGGGATATTATCGCTCCATGTTAACACTTGCACATTTATACATGGATATACTCCCGATTATCCGAGCATTCAAATTCATATTTAAAAAAATATGATCGCATTGGAATTCACAAAATTAAACTCTTGGTGGTTGTAATATTATTTAAAGGAACAGAAATAAGAAATCTCCCTTTGGATTATCAGCCAGAAATGGGCATAAATGGATAGAAGTATCTTTGAAGATCGATTCTAAATTAAATGGGTGCCAATAGTGGGAGGTTTTTTGAAAAGTGAGATTTTGCCAGTGAGAGCACTAGCTTATGCACTAACTGTTCCGCAAACCATCATCCATGGATTCAGGTACGTAGCTACCTTAAGTGAAAAAGATGCACGGAGCCCTCGGCTCTCAGGGGGCCCCTGAATTTTTCAAAAAATAATAAATATTTGGAACATCCAGATAATATCGATTTACAAGAAGCTAATTAAATATAAGAATTTATAATGTTTTTCTTTCCGTCTTTTTACTAACCTAGTATAAAAATTACAGAAATAAAACACTCAGTAATAGAAATACTATTAACCAATCCGTCAAGGGGGCTCAAACACAACTGCGACGTCCGAAGGGCAAAATTACATTTCATCAATATCTTGACTTTTTTTAAAAAAAAATTAGATTATTCTAAGAAAAAAAATAGTTATTCATGATGTGCTTCAATATTTGGTAGATATTTTGGATTTTTTTTACTAATCAATACGATGCGTAAATGACACTCGCACTTGGTGATGTCCCGTCGCAGACTGGGGATACTCCGCTGACCACCAGCCGCCGAGTTTTCGCGGCACGTGTCAATCCCACGGTTTCACTCGCACTCTGCACATCGTACTGAATACGAAGTAGAAAAAACAGGGCGCCCGTGACAACAGACGCGAATATTGTTGTCTAATTTTTTTTCGTAATTTCAAACAATAAAGGTCAATGATTAATTCTATTATTTATTCTTTAGACTTTTTTAGACAAATAAAAAAAGTTTGTGACATATACGATTAATATTAAAAGAGTTATTTGAGAAAAATCAAGAACTTGGAGTCCCAAATAGACCCCATCGACACGGCTAGGTTAAAAATACGGCGAAAGATATAAGTGGAAAAAGATTATAATTACGCATAGGGTACAATGAGGCTGCATAAGACTAAGAATTTTGAAAAGTCAAATGTGTCAAAAAATTGTCAAAAATTGCACCTGGGACGCATACCAAAGCTTTTGGGAAAATTCTAACTAATATTAGAAAAATAATTATTAAAAGATTCGTGTGAGGAAACCAAAGGCGCGTCGGCAATGTCCGGCGCCTGTGTGCGGAACTTGGGGGCCCTATACCCCCCCCCATCCTCCCCTCTACAACAAAATAAACATTTTATGAAAAAGAATAAGGACATTTTATTTCTATTTTTTTTGATTTTAAAGAGTTTTAATAATTAATATTTAATGTTTTTTCAATTTTTCGTATTTCGGCGCCCCTTATCTTACGGCACACTATTGGATCTTGAATTCTACTGCCTAATAACCGAAACTTCTACTGAAAATATATGCATTAATAATGGAAATAAAAAAAATCCTGCCACTTTTATGCACTTTTTGAGTAATTCAATTTTAATCACACTAGGACAAAATCAAGCGAGCGATATATTTGAGGAGCATCAAATTAAATTGTGTGTATCTTTACGATTTTTAATTGCACATTATTAATATATGTACTGGGCGCCTGTGTGCGCCGCACAATCTGGCCATATGGTCGGCGCGCCCCTGAAGCAAACCAAAATCACGTTTTTTTTAAATAAATATTATATAACGAAATAAAATTCATAATTCAGATTATTCGCCATTAGCCCGGATAATCAAGAGTATACGATTTTATGCTCAATTAAATAATTATACTTAATTGCTCTCAATATTGATAATAATGCTATCTGTATTGCGAGACGCGTTGAAGAAAGTATTACGATTCCAATCAACGCCTCTCATTCATCGCATAATTACGTGTTTAATATGAAATTTTAGTATATTTCTAAGCATTGATAATACTTGTAATGTGATCTTGCAAGAAACACGTTGTGCACTACGCTGCAGTGAGTTCATAAATCATTGGATAGACCATTTGTACACGTCTTTTACAACAAGTAGCGTTAGACAACCGGTCTAAGGCAGAAACGCGGTGGTATACCATAATTACAATTGCAAAAACTATGCAAAATATTGAAGAGCACATTGCGTAATTTTTTGCTAAATTATGAAGGCATATGACAACGGAAAAATCCGCAATTATATATTAATATTATGTGCATATATGGCAGATATTAATATATAACAACGTGATTATAAATAATATGTATTATTTAGAAGGCGCAAGCTGACCTTGGATGCATTGTGCTACTCGATGCACTGTGCATTATTTTTTTATTATTATTTTGAATTTGATTATATGAAGTATAATTTAATTAGCGAAAAAAATCGCACGCTATTAACGATTCGCCATATCGAGGATTGATCAATCACGAGTTCCGGATCATATGGCGCAAGCGAGCTATGGTCCGATTAATTAATAAAAAAATGAAAATCGCAGAATTATTCAGGTTTTCTTGTTTTGGCCATAACCTCTCCAACACGAATTATGTTTCCAGTTCCATTCGTCAACACGTTTGGCATTGCTCGCTCGTAATACCGAACGTGTGCCCCGTAACTTATTGCATTATTAGCATAACCAAGCAACACGGTTGTTGGCTTTTTTTGTTTTTTTTTTCAAAAAAAAAAACAATCGTTACTTGGCACGTATCCAAATGAACACATGCGCAATCAAACGTTGTCGTATCCATCAGCAGTGTTTACAGTCAGATATCAGCGGTCGACAACCGTCGGTAGATTATCGTTGAATTTTACGATATTATACACAGCAGGTGGAACACTACACCGTATCGAAATATTGAAGAAAAAATATATTCTACATATGCAACATGATACGGTAGTCGCTAGTTCCTTTGTCAATATACCACTTTCAATTTTATGAGTCATTTCCACATAAGCAAGATGATAAAAGCTATGAATCATCCCGCCATGCCTTTTGTAGTCAAATTACATAGAGACAGTCTGTCAGGTGTTGAATATTAAATTTTCCATGTGTATATAACCAAAAAAAAAATCAATGATATTTTATAATTTTACGACGATACATGACTCAGTGTCCAAACATATTTTATTTGTAGTAGTTGTGTTGACGAACGCTTCTACGTGTTGTCGAATGTGTATAGCTTTCCACGAATGTAGTGCAACCGAGAACCAGATGCCCGATGAATAGTAGCGAAACGATCTACGCCTTGCTGAATCGCTGTGCTAAAAATAATATACACGGGGAAGACAAAGGATTCGGGAAAGTTGCCAGAAGGGTCCCGTGGCTCGGATGGAAAGAAAATAGCGTGCTGTGTGTAATTCATCAACACTCAATTTTATATATAAATGGTAGCAGAACCCGGTAGTGATGCTGGGTTCTGCAACCCATGAATTACGACCTAAAGTGCACAAACAAATATAAAGAGTATATATTAATGTTATGCAGTACTAACGGTATTATTATCCAAACATTTTTAAACGTATTTAAATAAATGCACTACGTTTTTAAATGTTAGAAATGAGTATTAGGAAGCAGAACGGTCCATTAATTCGAGATAAGGCCCTGTACATTGCCTCTCGATTAAATATCGAAGGATTTACTGCACTAAATTGCTGGAGAGATTGTATCTAGAAGAGGTACTCTATGGTATATAGATCAGTTAGCAGAGAATCTCGAATTGTTGATCTGGATATCGCGGAAGAATTTAAGCAGAGGGACGTTCCTACTGTAATTGCAGACTATGCTGCAAGAGATATTTTTAATGCTGATGAAACAGGACTGTTCTTCAATGTTCTTACCTTGAAGACATTCGCCTTCGAAGGTAAAACTTGACATGGAGGGAAATTAAGTAAACACAGGCCAACTATTTTCTTGATTACAAATTCAGATGGCAGTGAGAAGTTTCCCTCGTCAGTAATTGGAAAAGCACAAAATCCTCAATACTTAAAAAATGTCAATGAGGTAAGCTATGATGGTTATTGAAAGGCTATTTTACGGAAAACATTATTTTTTCATTGAAAACGTACTAAAAGTACTATAAGATCGAGATATATCGAGAGATCGAAAGAGCTGTAAAATGCACAAATATATGTACCAAACTGATTTGCGTGATTATCTAAATAAAAAATAATTTTCAACCCGGAATCTACGTGTTCTCTCCAATAACGTTTTTTTATCGGTCCTTTAAAAACATAAAAACGGGGTTTCATTGTACTACTATTTTTTCTACGTTATTTTTAGGATCATTTTATAGTCGTAAATAAATGATAACTGTGATTTTTATTCATAGGAAAATCCCCTTCGAGATGCTAAGGAGAATAATGAAATAGTAATAGAAGGAAAGTGTTCATCCTGTAAACGTAAAGAGAACAAGTTGAATATAAGGCCTTTTAGAAAGAATACGCTCTTTAAAATTTTAAATAAAATTGCTCTGGAAGTCAGCGTCATCAAATGAGAGCTTAAGAATCTGAGGATCCGACTGACGATAGCTAATACTGGTATTTTACGTCAAATACTAGCTTTTGCAAATCAAATTGACCATTTTCTATTGAAATGTCTATTGAAAAGGGGTCAATTTGATTTGCAAAAGGGTGTATTTGATTTGCAAATGGGTGTATTTGATTTGCAAAAAGGTTTATTTGACGTAAAAAATCTGTAACAATATATTCTGAAAACGGTTAACATTGAAACCAAACCCAAAGTAATAGAAAAAAGAAAATAGAAATAAGAAACTTATGAATATCGATGGCTGACCCATCCTTCACGACGGCTCGAAAACAACCGCGTCGTCCGAGGGGGGTATCTCATATACCTCAAGCATTTCATGAATTCTTCATGAATATATTTAAAAAAAATTAAAAAAATATATTATTCTAAGAATAAAAATAGTTATTCATGATATGTTTCATAATTTGGTCGTTATTTTGGATTCGCCGCAGACTAAGCTCTCGCAGCACGTGTCGCTCGTATTTTTCACTCCCAGTTTCACCTCCACAGGCAGAATCCAACACAAATTATTTACAGTAAAGAAAGTTTTGTAGATATCGAGAAGGACGGAAGATAATAACATAACGTTTAACACAGTGGGTCAAACAAAATAAAACAGTCTGTAGCTGCTGTTCAGATTATAGACGTGAGGCATCGATTACGAAACACTTAAGGTAATCGATATTTTGAGATATGGACGTACAAAAAACGGTTTGCCTAATTATTTCTAAATAATTGATAGGCCCTGAGATGTGAAAAGAAAACTGGATCAATATCGACCTATTCGTTATTGATGTGATTTACTACATAAAATTATTTAGAACCAATAACTATAGGCCCAATTCTGTTTTTGCACGGGGGATACGTTTAAAAGGCCGTGCAAAAAAAGTACATATATAAAAATGGTAGATAGATTCCATTAATCAAAATACTAAATTCTTACTCTTAACCTTAAAAAAATCGAAGCCTACGATTTGCCCGGATTTTCAAACCGCGCTAGTTAAAAAGTAACGTATACTTTTGTATGTGCTCCCTGTCTTTTACGCGGTATTTCATGGAACGTATCTGCCGCGTAAATCGAGGGAGTGGTGTATATTTTCTAGTTAAATTAAAAAAAAATAGTTTTAACTCTTTTATTATTTTTTAATATATAAAACCGTGTTAATTCGAATCCGTGTAAAAATAAAATTGGACGAAATTATTACATTTTTTGATAGAATCTAAATTTTATCAAATATATTTTTAATCTGCGGTGACTAAAACCATTAAGGATATCTTCTAGATGTGCTGGAAACGATCTTATATCCCATAGTGGAGATCCCAGTTAGGCTTAAAAAATATTAATAAATTCTGTCATCAAAATGCCTAGTAAGATGAATTATAATATTATCAAACTCTTCATGACAACAAACGCGAAAAAAAATATTAAGTTGGAGAGAGAACTCTTTGGATGAGGTTTCGAAGGATAGTTCTTCATTTATTAAACATTTATGATTGCTTTTCTCGGGCATGAGAGATCGATGAAAAAAATTAGAATTGTTAACAATAATAATATTATCATAAAAGAATAATTAAGATTATGTATTCTATTTGTATCTAATATTTTATCAATAAAACAACTATTAACATGTATCTTTGTCTTTTTATAATAAAAAAATTCAGAGATTAGAGAATGGTTTATTTACGATCGTTAATTTTTATCGCCATAAAACGTAATAATTTTATGCTGATAACATAAATATTTATTTGAACAATTCTAATTAAAAATTAAAATTATAATCTGTTAAATACTTAATCTAGCGTATTAATATTATAGATGTTTAACCAGCATTAAATTATATTGCATACTAAAGCGTCATGGTGAGCGCCATTTACGACAGGCTGATTTTAAAATTAGCTGAAAAATGCGTAAATCAAGGATATTTTTGTGTATAATAGTGTCATAAAACTAGATGTAATTTTAGTTTTAAAATTTTACGAGATAGGATCGCCAGCTTCTGTGCCCACGCCCAGATCGTAAACAATTATTATTCCGAGTGTGATTTGTCCTTTTTTTACGAATGTCCCATTTTAGAGCCGCTGGGCGTGTTGCACAACCGGCCACCAAACAAAGGACTAAATAATTTCATAATTGTGTCGGACAGCGCGCACGGTTGTGTATCAGCAACGGGTCTCTGTTATTGGTCTTATCGTAAAATTTAATGGACCAGCGCTGACAAATAAGACAAAACCAACGCCATGGCTAAATCGCGAGATAAGCCGTTGCGACACCGAGCGCGGTTGTCCATTAAAATGGGAAACGTTAATTGTACAAGATCGGATAGATGGCTTTTGGGAAGTGCGCTTCGCTCGTATCTGGTGGCTCTATTGATGGCGATGACACGACCGCGAACCAGTTGATGGCGATAAATTTAGAAGCGCGCGGGGAAATGCATCCGCAACATGTTCCGAGATAATTTTCCCGTTAGAGCGTTTTAAAGGAAAAGTGGCCGAGAAAACAAAGGATTGACACGCGGCGGAATTAATTATGATAGTAAAAATTTACAACACGACATCACTCCATTTCTCGATTAGACCACACTCAATGCTTTATCTATAGCTGATGAATACAACAATCTCATCATCATTATCATCATCATAGGCGCAACACCCCTAATTTAGAGTCCTGGCCTCATCCAATGCCCTTCTCAAATTTATCCGGTCTGCCGCTACGTCGCTCCATCTTCCGATAAACTTGATTGATGCAGTGTCCCTCTCTACACAGTCCAACTACCTCAGCCTTGGTCTTCCTATTCTCCGGGGACAGGAAAGCTTGTTAACCATTCTGTTAACTTTCTCGCATCCTTGACACGTGTCGGGCCACGCTGGCGACATTTGTCTCAGAATTCTCCTCTCCAGGATATTCAGTTGTCACTCATCTTGTTTTGTCATTCAGATCCGTATGTTAGAACGGGCCTGATGAAGGTCTTGTAGAGCTTGACTATGGTCTTCTTTGAGAGTAGCACCGGTTTGCCAGCATGGTTCTTCTTCGTACTTCCAAATTGGTTTCATTATTATTCGTAATAAGTGATCGAGATATGTGAATTCCTAGACGGCCTCGAAGCTGTACTCTTCGACTCTCAAGGGTTTGTCCTTGGCATATAGGCATGTATTTTGTCTTGGACTTGGCTCTTTCCAATTGCCGCTCTCATTATTCGCTGCCATGCATCCTTGAGAGTCGTCCGAGATCTGTCCACAATGTCTATGTCGTCCATATAGGCAAGAAGCTGATTTATTTTAATATTAAGAATGGTACTAGTAGTTTCCACGCCGAAGTCTCTTAATTCACCTTCAAGTGCTATGTTAAACAGCAAACATGCTAGAGTATCATACATCACAGAGACACGTTCGTATTAACCCTGAAGCCAGGACTATGATAGTCGTTTACCAGGTTATCTAGGCTCTTCAAATACAGTTCAGGTCGCTAGCCATGAGCCCGTGAGCCGAGCTGTCAACGCGCGGATTGTAACAATAATAATCAGACGAGGTTAGGACCAATTTCTATTTAATTCACGGTCCGATCAGATGCTACGGGCACCTCCTGTAGCACACACGTCACCGAATTGGCCCTGGATAGCGGCCTGGCTCCTCATAGCTCCGTAGAATCTACGAAACCATGATCGTGACAATCGCCATCGCCGCCACGTCCAATACCGACAAGCGAAAACACTCGACTCATAAGAGTAGAGCATCACCCTGTCTCAAACGCGGTGCTTCTCAAATTCTTCAGAAAACTAATACAACAATCTAATCGATAAAAACGCCCAACCTTTATTTATTCATCAATAATAATTTTGCCCCCTCCAAAATAGTTCCCATTACTCCAATCTTCGTGGAATTTCTGGGACGCATTTTTCGATTTTAGCTCCTTCGGTGATTCTACCTCTATTTTCCTAATGTTAAAAAAATACAGCCCCCTTGTAGTCTCAGCGCCACTACAATTTGCCCAATTTAGGGCGAATCTTTGGCACACCTAAAGCCACGCGTCCGCGAATCCGCTTCCGGTCTGTGTCTGAAGAGGTGGGATTCCTTCCCCAAAAGGTGGACGATATCTTCTTTTTTGGGTCAGTCAATTTCGGACTGGCCACGGTAAATTTAAGGCTAAGCTTTAAGAGTTTAGTCTAGTAGCATCTTCGCATTGTTCGTGTGAGTTCGTCTGTCAGGCTACAGTCACGTTCTGGTCC
This sequence comes from Philopotamus ludificatus, assembly GCA_022495035.1. Taxonomy (NCBI): domain Eukaryota; kingdom Metazoa; phylum Arthropoda; class Insecta; order Trichoptera; family Philopotamidae; genus Philopotamus; species Philopotamus ludificatus. The sequence continues at coordinate 24,775 of JAGXCT010035093.1, forward strand.
TGTTTTCACTTAGACGTCGCGCGTCATGACTCCATGTTATCCTGTGCGGCATTTCCCCGACGGGTCTCTTGATGGAGGGTCTAATCGGATAATGGACCTGGTCAACAATGTGATTTGTTACAGGGCATTTGCTCGCTTTGCGTCGACTTTCGAAGAGTTGTGCAAGGCTACTCTCCCTCTCCCTTTCTGCGTTGCGAGTAAATGGCAAGGGATGGAACTGTGTTGGACCGATCTGACAGAACTTCATCCTGGATACAAAAGTAATGTTTCCAAAATGTCGTCGTTTCATCGTTATTTTTATCTTTAGGGGTTAGGAGTTTCGCCTGTTGGAATACATAGCATCCTTAGTAACATAAAAACTTGATAATATAATAGATATAATTGCTCTTTGTTTACTCTTTTTTCCTTTATATATTCGACTAAGAATCCAACCTCTCAATAACTAGAATTATATCTGGTCCTTATAACTGATTGCTAACAATTAGAACCAGTATATCATGTGAAAGAAAACCCTAAAATAAAGACCGATAGGCAGCTCATTCTTGATGTTTTTTCTACTTCTTCCTCCGTTCTGCGGAAACTTCCTTCCTTTTTATAAAGATTTTTCTCATGGTGAAAGAATTGCTACTACATACCAAAGTAAATGCTAACTGTTACATCAGAACACTTAGAGAAGAAAAGTACAAATACTGGTATAGTCCTTCCCACTTTCCTGGATACCACGGACGTACAATGGGAGTCCTCGCGCCAATGTAAGATTTAGACTCCCTTGGCCATGACTACTCTTTGAATGTCTGATAAGGACCATGTCTCGTGGCTGGCAAATGATACATACTATCTGTATCGTTCTACATTTAATCCGAGGAGAGCTTTTTATAGGTTTTTTAATCCTGGGCTCTAAAAACTTATTTCAGGACTAATTGATTTCAAAGTTCAGATAATCGAATTTTATTTTTTCTTAAAATCCTTCTCATATTTTATCGATGTGTTTGGATTTTGTTTATTTTTTTAGTAAACTAGAGCAGTATTCTTGCGTTCTTCAACCGATGGTCCATAGGAATTACCTGCCGATCCTCAACCGTATTGATTTTTATTTGACTTAGCACTTAGCTAGTCAACAGATGTAAAAAAGTTAACTAGGTGCCATTGGCAGGCGTTTGCTTCTTTATTCAGCTTTGTGATTTTAAGGTTTATCCGTCTATTTTTCATTTAAATAGATTCCTTTATAACCTTGAAATATAAGCCCTATAAACTGGGTTATATCATATAACTATATGACAATTGTGTCATGAAACCGTAATCCCAATCTTATGTCAACTGTGATAACTCGTTTTTAGATCCATTAGCTATATGGTAATTAATTAAAATAAAAACTTGGTTTACACCTACTACAATCTCTTCATTTAGATGTCATATTGTTAACAACAATAAAAGAGAGGTTTAAAAAGTATATTAGATTAATTTGATCGGAATCGAAAATCTGAAGTCATGCTCGCGTACAACCGCTCGCATCATCGACTCTCGCGGGCAACCTTCAACTTGCAATGCGATTCACCGCATCCTCTTAATTTGCCTCGGTCTCGCATGTCGTTCCTGTCTGTGTCATTGACCAGGTGGTGCTCGGCTGGTAGCTAGTTGGCTCGGTGTCGTCAACTTGTGCGAGGACACGCGCCATCCTCGCCCACGCACGAGTCCGGACAACTGACGCAGTGCGTGGGACAGACAATCGCATCCACCACCGACCGAAGTCTCCCGATCAGGAAGCGAGAGAGGAGCCGCATTTGATTTTGTGCAATTATTATGCACGGCGATGCCACATGCGGTTGAATAAATTGACAGCAGTCATTCAACGCGTCTCAGGGTTCAGGGCTACGTAGCGCCGCGCTAACGCCATCGACGATATCAAATCACACACAAATATACATTCGCTGAAAATGATGTATACGTTCGACCATAGCATAATCTCAACATTGACGACGTTTTCAGTTAGATAAACATTATAAGACGGACAGAAAAGCATTTTGTTTACAAAAATAAAGATGATTTTTTTTATGTCACATATCATAATATTTTCCGACGGTTTCAAAACAGCTGTCATCATCGCTGATAAGTCAATAATTGGGTCAGAAATATTGCGACATATTAAATAGGACATTATTCTAGTAGCGTTTAATTGCGATGCAATAATGTTATGCAGATGTACATAACCCTTCAACGCTGTTCGTTTCAGGGTTAACCTAATTCATTGCGCGATGATTAGCACAGACGTTCATAAAACTGATAGTGCTAATTGAATATGATATATTATAAATATACGACTTAAATTTTGCGCAATGGAAAACTATGCCCGTTTCCCACGCTCGCATTGTGTGGGAAAACGACACGAGGAAAATATTTATATTATTCATTGAATACTCTAATAAGCATATATTTGAAAAACGATTTTCATGTAATTATACACGTTCCTTACTTTCACCGTCGTACTGAAAAAAAATGATATAATTGTCATTTAATTTTTTTTCCTAAGTTAGCGTTGTCTTAGAAAAATAAAATCTACGGTGCGTGATCTATGATTGCATGCTATTATGAAAAAGACGTATAAACCCCAATATGACCGTGATGTTTTATTAGTTTTTCGATGAAAAAAAATGAGTAATCGTAAATAATTAAATATTATATTCGTGGACATGTCAGGGTTGAGGCATTACAGTAGCGTGCAAGAGGACGCCCCCTCGATAACAAGAACGTAATAGGAAGTTGACAAGACATAATCATGTTTCCTGGTTATTTACCACTAAACTGTTAAGATTGACTTTGATTATTACTCTATTCCATGATTTAAAAAAATAATTGGAATTTTTGCCAACAAATGAAATCAATTATAGAATCAATTTCATGCAAATTTAGATCATGGAATCAATTAAATATATTCGCAATGCAGACTTTATTTTATTTTTCACAAATTCAATTTAGACGAACCCTATTGAAGGTTAAATAACATATTTTTTGTGTGTTAAAAATTAGATTTGATTCGTGGGGGAATATATGTAAGTCATCCACGAAGTGCACGTGCAACAAACGTCAGTTAAGGTGTTTGAAGAAGAAAAAAAAAACGGTTAGAATCAACAATTGTTCGGCAATGTTTACGATAGGGTGCGAGTTCAAAAGATTCTATCCCGAACAGGTGTGTATATTTTCGATGGGATAGATAAAGATTTGGTCTTGAAAGATTTTCTTCTAAATATAATGAGCTGATATCATCAGCCAGTCAACACTCGAGAAACATAAGGGATACCCTTTTGTTTTGATGTGATTTTTTTTGAGGGGAAAGTTCATGTTACCCAAAATTCAGAGGGCATTTAAAAAAAACAATGGCGTCCTAGACAAAAGGGTCTATGCATAATATATCAAAATTTATGGTGAGGGGTATCGAGTTACTTCGGTACACTCGAAACACTATCGTAGATTCTATTATTCTTAATTTATAGTATTTTTTTTTCTAGCATTCGATACGTGACCACTTCATGTAAAAATACGTTACATGCAAATAATAACCATAGAATTTGAATTGAACTTGTAAAGAAAGTATTTTTTTATATTTATCCAAAATATGAATGCTTAACAATGTATACCTATTCTAAAAATTAGGCTACCCCTGTTATAGATTTATATCTGCAACAAAAATAAAAGTAAGTGAAAAAAATCGATGACCCTGTTTTTATGGGAGGTTGTTTATTTAGTGTAAATCAGAATATTTTTACAGCGGACACTCGTATTGCCAATTAATTCGAGATGTTGTTTATTTTACATGTTGGCGGACAAGTGTTGGGGATTGAGCCCCGACTTGTTTTCTTTGTCATTTTGTTTTGTTTCCTGCAAAAACAAGGCGTTAAAATGAGCCCGTAACTATAGTGCGACAAAAAAAATGTTTTTTTTAGATATATTTTTGCCATCGTGCACTTCAAAACCCGAAGCAACTGACAAAATGGGAAAAATGAACACGTGTTAATTTTTTTATATACCCGAAGCGTGCGTTGAAAAAAACAAAACAGGTTAGAGTCCCCGTATATACTCTTCTGTACTGTCTATATAATTATGGATCTTTTTATTTCACTTAAAACCGAGGATTCTCCGTGGCTCGAAACGACCTAGAGATTGTGTATATGTAATTGCTTTAGAAAAACGGTCAAAACGCCCAACATTAACAACAAACTAAAAATATATATACATAGTCAGCCCTCCTATAACGATCCCTCTAAATTGCTTCTTTCTACAAAATGCTCATACTTTCGAGGTCAAATTATATATGTATTTCGTAAATATATAATACATTGCCCAGCGAAATAAAGGTCAATGCTCTTTAGTTGACAAGGCATTTTGTATAAAATAGTGATTGAGAGGAAACGTTATAGGAAGGCTAACTGTATACACATAACCTCGTATAACACTGTTTTATACAACAGGATTTTGATATAACGATTAAAAAAAATAAGTAGAGGATGGTTTGAATGACATTTGAATGAATTGACAAAAAAAAATACTTCAGAATCCACCGAAATTATAAAAAAAAATAAAGGCTATATACCAGACCAGAGATTTAATGCGAATAAAACGGGATTGTACTAGAAAATGATGCCCCTTCAAACCTACATATCAAAAAGCGAAAAACATGGGAAGGGATTCAAGTTGGCGGAGGAAAGAATATCTTTACCAGTGGCGGATTTACCCTTTTCGCATAAGACGCGCGCCTGGGGCCTCATTAACTCATTAAACCTCAAAGATCATGTTTTTCAGGTAGCTACCCTAACCGTCACATTGATATGCACGTCAAATGTGCATACAAAAAAAATATGCACACAAAAACACGCACTATGATTTATTAATTTAAGCGCTTAGCTAGCTACCTTAAAGCAAAACGGTGCAAGACATCGGGGCCTTTGGGATACAGCCCTGCACGGGACCCCTGATTTTTTTTTAAAATAGAGCAATAAAAAGTCTAATTTTGTTTTTCTTTCTGCCAAAAAACGAGTAAAAAAACGTGCGATAGAATATTACACATTATATGGTGTAGTGAAAATATTTTGAGGCCCCACAAAATTGAATTGCGCCTGGGGCCTCTTAGTGCTAAATCTTCCACTGCTCTTAACTTCTAATTTTTCTGTTCATTTTTAACGACGCAATTACCTGTTACTTAAAGACTTATTAGGCCACAGCTAATATTTTTAAAGATTGGTTTTACAAATGTTTATACCTGATGCAGAAATTTATATCAGGAAAAATAACATTGATTTTAAAATATTATTGATACTAGATAATGACAACTCCGCTCGATTTAAAGCTATTGATTAAAAAACAATGGATGACGGCTTGGGATTGGCTAATAAATTAGAACATTTTTTTTTACAGAAAATGATCCCATAATGGAAACAGGGAGGAAATTCAAGAGGGAATCACAAAATATTTTGACCCCTTATCAAGAAATACGTAAAGATTTTTACGCTAAATTGAGACAATCGCTCATTACAGATTTTTTAAAGGCAAGTCCAAAATGATGAAAACTCACAACCGATCCCGAAAAAGACTTGTTATTTTTTTCAATAAACATGTAAATGTATATATGTATTGTCGATTGTTAATAAAAAAAAATAAAGGATATTAACAAAGTTTGAAATTTTTTGGAACGCAAAGACTATTTTTGTATGAGCTTTAAACTTCGTATAACACAGATTTGTATTACACGACGTTTTGGTGGAACTATATGACCACGTAATACGATGCCCAAGTGTAATTAATATATAAAATAAAAAGATAGAGAAGCTGCGTACGTGTCATCTGTGACAGATTTGTTTCTGACACTCGTCAAGCTTTCGAGTGTTACAATGATAAAAACATTAGGGTGACGTTAGTGTTTTTTTTTTGATAAAAATTGGTCCTAATTTTTACGACTTCATCAAAACGCCATTTATATACAATCGACCATATAAAATGTACCGGTTCGCCATATATTTTTTTTCTTATAATAATCAGATGCAAGAGCTGGCAATAAAAAATGGTCAGTTCGGATCGTAGCGGTTTATTTTTCGTATCAAATTTTGTTGTTTTTTTTTCATATATAAATTTATTCCCGATACGTTATTATGACAGAAAAAATATAATTATGTAAAAAAAAGCCGCCGGTAAAAAATTGCGTTTGGTACAATGCGATGGGCGTGTCCGTGATGAGGGCACGCCCAGAAGACACACGATCAGGGCGTGGCTAAAAACAACGAATAAAACCAAAGAAATGCGTTGACCCAATTTAAATAAAAACATATTTTGTCAATCGTCGAATCGTATCGTATCGATCGATTATTATTATTATTATTATTCGTATCATTAATCTTGCACTCGGTTGTGCATAACGTATTCAGAGATTGTACACACAAAAAAAAAATTGAGCCTAGTAAAACGAGAAATAAAACAAAAACAAAATACAACACAACAAAACGAAACCAAAGAAACAAAACGAGAAAAAGATCTGTAGATGGCGTGATCGCTAGGTGCATCAACACAAACACGATGCTTTGTGGGTGTGTGTTTGTGTGAGTTTAGTGCACACAGGGTCAGGACTCATCAACTCGAGTCACTGTCGATTAATTTAAACTGCGGCCGTGTTTGGACTCGATGTTTGATGAGATTTTAATGTCGGGATCTGGATGCAGGACGTGGAAGATAATCAAACCGTCCTTTGTGCCCTATAACTAATTGCCAATTCCGATTGCGCAATACTGTCCATCGGAACATTACATCGATATACATAAACACCTCGATTATTTTACATTTTTCGCAACTCTGACGAAAAATTCTGTAAAATAAACCATGTAAATCGATGGATTTTTGCATATATAGAAAACCCCCGCTCATCGCGCCCTTGTCGAGTGCGAATTCGTTGTATCGCGGTTTTTTTAAAGAAAAAAAAAATGCGCAATGGAGTTCCGTAAAATTGAGGAAAGGGGAAATTAACCACCAAATTTAATTTTTAATGTGAAAGAGACAGGACTCTATTGGAACCGAATGGCAACATGAACGTTTATTTCCACAGATAAGAAGACTGCTACTGGATTTAACCCTTTATAGGGCAAAGGCTGAAATTGGTTAATATCTAACCATTCGGTTTAAGGTCTATATTTCCATGACCGCTCTAAGAAATGTCAACCTTAGTAACGTAATATTTTGTTGAAAGCGCTTTTTGTGTAATTTATTGTTATTGACAATAAGTATTGTCAATAACAATAAAAAATAAAAAAAATCCAAAATAATTAATTTGCCCTATAAAGGGTTAAAGCATCCAAGGATCGTCTAATCCTTCTTTTTGGCGGAAATGCATCTGGAGAATTAAAATTGAAACCGTTACTGATTAATCGATCAGAAACTCCTCGTGCCATGAAAGGTTAGTCTAAAAACAATTTACCAGTTTTTTGGCGAAATAATCGCAAAGCATGGATGACACAAAATTTATTTATGGACTGGTTTAAAACTTGCCTTTTACAAGTAATAAAAAAATATTGCAAGGATATTGAAGTTGAACCTCGATTTATTTATGCTCATAAGGATACACATACATTTACATATTTTTCCAGGGGTGGATTATTTTAGTTAAGAATTTATCAAAGTTTTCTTGGGTTTTTAGTCAACTCCATGTATTTTGTGTCAACTGAACATAATAAATCCAGGATTATGTTGACTATAATATAAAAAAAATGATTTGGCCTTTGCTACATCACTTCACACAGTATTGGAGCTTGCTCGAATCAGGATCTATTATCTGAGCGCCTTATGACGCTTCGAATATCCTCAGACTAGAGAAAATCCAGAAGAAGTTCCTAAGATATCTCTACATGAGGAAGTTTGGATTTTATCCGAGCTTATATCTCAGCGCATGGATTCAGGGTTGCCTGGGGTATGTAACCCTCGAGAAAAGAAGGTCGATCTATTTGGCAAAGCAATTCTTCAAGCCCATATATTGTACAAATTGCCCTTATGGGCATTACCTTACTACCATCGAGCTGGTTCGTGTGTAATTTTTATTCCGCCATACGTGAGGACAGGTGCTCTCGGGAACTCTCCGGTAGTCAGGAGCAAACAGTTTACTAAACCACTTGGCTGATCACGTAGATATTTTCAACGTCCTTTCGTTGATCCCTCGTATGAGATTTTATAATTTCATATTTTTATATAACAATTTATTATGAGTGACTTGCGAATTGTATCGCTCTGTAATGCCATTATCTAAATAAAAAATAATTATTATTTCTTTTTCTAACCCCGAATCTACGTTTTTCTTCTAAATACGTTTTTTTTATTAAACGTAAAAACGGTGTTTCACTGTATATATGTTATATATTGCATCGACCGTGTCCCAAGTTACCAAATGCACCTACGCACACTTGCGCAATAATTATACGTATGTGTTTATGCATAGAGCAAAGAATAAAAAAAAATACAAAACTGGTAAACCAGTCCTCAGAGTAACATTTATTTATACACCGAGTTCAGTACATTAACCGTGAAGTGACTAGGTAAAAAGTAATACAACCGCGATCTCGCCCGGGGAATAACGAGTATTTTTTTTTATCCATCAATATTTAATTTAATTACATATGAACTGTTTCAATTTGTGAAAATCCATAATAATTACAAGTAGAACGGATTATACTTGCCAAAGTAGCTAATTGGCAAACGTTATAATTGCCGGCCATCTGTGAATCATAGGTGTGTGGTATTAATATACCACTGTGCGTTCTGATGACTCACGCGCCAATGGACTCGACGTTGGCAAATTCGGTCTATATTTAAATAATAATAATAATAACGATGCTAATTGATATTTACGGGTGTTACCGCAGTGCCATTTTTGGTTATTTATTTTGATGTTCGTGTAATACTAATAATGCGATTGTTTGTGTGCGGATGGGTGTATGACCCCATTTCGTGCGGCTCAACTCGGGTTTGTCTACAGTAAACACGCGCGTACATCTGTATATGCGTGTAGGTCCACGAGTGCATGTGCATCTCGCTGTACAACGATAGATTCGTCAACCGACGGTCGTCGAAAGCGCTGCGGAAGCACTGCATCGCGAAAATGTTTGATTGACCTGTGGCCGGCGCCTGTTTGCAAAACTCTAATTAGGGCCCCCTATATCCCCCCTCTACAATAAAACACTTGATCACTCGGTGCGCCTAATCTTCCGGCGCCTGTGTGCACCGCACAATTTGGCCATATGGACGGCGCGCCCCTGATTGTTCTAATTGATAATACGGAAAACAACAGGGCTTTGAACCCTTTGGACAATGCTCCAGGACATCTTCAAAATCTTGGGAGTTATTGCAACCAACAATGCTAATACATTAATGCGAATAATGAGAGTTTTAAACGCTTCAGACAAAACAGTTAAAGGCTTTTGACGGTCTTTCAATATTTTGAAAGGCATTAAAAACATCAAGTCGGTTTGTGGTGAAGTTTCAGCAAAATGATTAAATGGAGTTTTGTGTATACTTAAACCAGTATTCGAACATGATTTTGAAAAAGTAGCACATCAGGGAAATTAATTGAAGACATTCAATTTATATAAGACTTATATCTCGAGAATTATACAAAGAAATAGATCGTGAATAGTCAGAGAAAGAAATAGAAAATACTATGTTTTATTAAGAAACCAAATAATTTGTTTATTTTTCACTTATATATAACCTAACCCTGCACCTCACTGTAAATATGGGTTCATTTTACGCCGACTTTTGTAGTTACGGAACTGCGGCCAAAACCGAAGGCTACCGTGTGCAGGATCCTTGGGTATATTTGTTTATAATTAGTTATTAAAATATTTCCCGACGTATTTTCGATGGGGTCCATTTGGGACTCCAAGTTTTTGTTCGAATAACTCTTTAAAAATAAATCCTACGTACCCCAAGCTATTTGTTTAAAAAAGTCTAAAGAATAAATATAAATAATCATTGACCTTTATTTTCCGCAATTGCGAAACACAAAATAAAAACAACAGTATTGTTTTCCATTGGCACGGGGAGGATGTTTTGAAAAGATTAACTATTTTTATTCTTTATAATTTTTGTATTGTCGAAGAATTTATCAATATCTTGACTTGAAATGTTTGGGGTATATTTTCATACAAAATAGACCCCATCGGCCAGAGCCGTTCGTTTCGGGTCACCTGACGGATCGGTTAATAAATGTTTTATGTTTAGATCTATTGAAATAGAAAATCTTTGTCTATCATTACATCGGACGTATCACCAGTTGATTACAATTGTTCATTTGTGATTAAAAATGACTTTTCTAAAAATTGACTAAAGGATTGACGTGTGTAAAAAAATACATAACTAATATTATTCTAAGTTCGGTTCCAATCCCTGAAAAAAAACATAATGGTGCAATGTTTTGAGCGTCAGTAAAATGTTTGTGACCCCTAACAACGTGATTACCAATAATAATAGTGTAGCGTAGTATAGGTCGGTGGATGGTGCATGCGATGACGTCACGGCGCGACCACGTGTTGCCCGTTACTACGGAGACCCGGGGATCAAGGACAGTTTTACGATGCGCCGGATCAGCGCTCTGCATGGCACATGTGCACGCCACGCAGTGCTTTTCCCGGCCACGGAACTAACCTCCCTAAGAACCCTTTGCCGAAGAACCGTAATTCGATCGACGGCGCGTTCATCATCTGCAAAACGGCGCGTTCCAATTTAAACCATACGCGTGTTCGCATAAGAGTTATAATCGCGCATATCGAATGCGCTTACGCCTTTTCGAATACGAGTCGTGTGATTCGATTTGCTTTGTTTCTTCGGTCCCAGCAAGTATTGCATTTATCGAGCGGTGGACGCGGCGCGTTAAATCCCATTATTGCTAGGGCGCCCAGCAAGTATTGTGTTTATACATGCGAGCGAGATGCGGCTATAAATATGATACTTGATAACGTGCGTCGAAAGTATCGGATTTGTATGCCCGTAGAGTGCCCGTCGACGAATAATGTTCTTGATCGACGCATCTATCGTGCGATGAACCTGGAGTCGGGTTTGGAGGAACTACTGATTGCGGGCTCAAAACGCGGGGTTTGATATGAAAACCTGGCGAGTTAACGATCAATAAATGTGACATATCATCGATCGCGCAATACTGCTAATAAACACTGTGTTACAAGGGTGCGGATCATTGAATTCATTAGATTTTGCACGGATATATTGGGTATTGCCCGATTTTATCAAACATTGTTAAATCTGATAAGATTCGTCGAAGCGTTATCCGGTCATAATGATTTATTGCTATTGTTGATTTTTAATACGCGACCCATAAAACAAAGCATGCAACCCATATATTATGAAGAGGTATTATGTACGATAACCAAAATTATTAATTAATATAAAAATATCGTTATATCGTTTGCGGTCCAACTTCCACCGGTATTGGATATTTTTTTCCTAAAATTATCACAAAATTTTTTTACAGCTGTTTTGATATTTTTTATTAGCTGTAGTATCAAGTGAATGATCTAGTAGAAATAAAACCATTTTCCCACAGATAAATTGTATTCAGGAAGTCCCCGAAGTTAATTTTACGGGAATTATAAGAAATACGGGAAGGAATACTTTTAACGACGCCTTGAATAAACGGTTGCCATATAAATATTTTCCGAGAGATTTACATAAATTCAACGCTGCTGATGAACTTCTAATGGGGAGTTGCCACCCTTACTATAATGGTTAACAAAAAAGGTTTGTCCAAAGATATAAAAAAACCATAAATAACCTGTTTGCTGCGAAAAAGAAATACACCTGTGTTATCACGGTGCGATAAGAGAATCGTCACAATACTTAGTACATATTGCTGGCTGAGAAGAAACCCCGAAAAACTTGACAAGCCACGAATATTTTTAGCCAAAATGAAGTTGTTTAAAAGCAGACGGTGATTAGCAACTATATAAAATAAATATAGGTGGAATGAAAACGGCTAATCTTAAAAGCATCGTCATTTTGTTTTATTATTGAATGAATTCAAAAATAATCGAAGAAATTCTTTTTTGGGGCTTGAAACCACAATCATCAGTTCTTTAATTTTATTCAAAGAATGCGAGAAAGGGGATAGAAGAAATTCCCTAAAATATAAAATTTTGCTAAGGTTTTATGAAAACATCGTCATGTTGTTTTATTATTGAATGAATCAAAAAATAATAGAGGAAATTCTTTTTTAGAGGCTTGAACCCTCAATTATCAATTCTTTCATTTTATTCTAAGAATGTGAGGCGATTCCCTAAAATTCCCTAAAACATATAAAATTTTGACAAGATTTGATGATGCAACTCATTAGGAATTTTCGTACCACCGATAAGCCCTATCAATTAGACGTCTAACGGTTAGATGGAAATCTCCATATTATAATATTAGAGTGCAAAATGCAAAAACTACATAGTGTGCTCGGGTCGTGGTACTCTAAGACAGTGCTTCCCAATTACTTTCATGTCACGGCCCCCTAAATCTGAAAGAATTAATTAAAAAAAAAAAATTCAAGTTTTATTTAGATTATTTGCCAATAATATTATTACAATTATAATACACCTATCCCTCGATTTACACGGTAGATAGGTTCCTGAGAAAAACGTGTAAATCAAAATTGTATATTTTTCAATGTAAAACCGTGTAAATCCAAGAAAGAAAGTACACAAAAAAACATAATTTGGTTGTTTTTTTTAAAATACACTAAATAACACAAAATTATTCTTTTAAAATAAAATTATATTCTTTATTAATTAAACTTTTTTCCATACACTTACTCATCGGCTTTGAAAACCTGATTAGAGTATATGAATTGATAGCAAAAATTTCAGCAAATTTTATTGGATATTCTTGCACTGCATCTATATCGCCAGATGCCAGTTCACCTATGTAGAGAAGTGTATTGATTTGAATCTTTCAGACCAAGCATGACTTGCTGTGGCTTCTTCTTTTCAGATAAAGAGGGATGGTAACTTCTCTTTATTTTCGTAAATCCGCAATGCTTTAACATGGCGTTGGTATCAGGTAAGCATCCGTTTTTGTGGTTTGGTCTCCTATCAAATCATTAAGGCCTTTCATGTTTTCCATTGCAGTATCTCGGTATATGAGTTGTGCTCGTATTCGTAGTGTTGGCTGCCATCACTTTCTAATTGAGTTTTTATTTTTTTAATGGTTCTTATTGTGGCTGTTTATATATAATCTAGCAGCATCTATTACTCTTTCTCCATTTTCAAGTCGGGATGAACGCCGAATGGCGGAAGAGTGCCACAGTGGAATGCACACCTACAGTGGAATGCATACCACAGTGGAATGCACACCTACAGTGGAATGCACACCTACAGTGGAATGCACACATACAGTGGAATGCACACCTACAGTGGAATGCATACCTACAGTGGGCGCACGAACAAATAAAATTATTATTATTGATTATTTTAAACATTTATTTTCAACTTTTTTTTTAAAAACCGTGTAAAAGCGAAAACGTGTAAAAAAAGTTCCGTGTAAATCGAGGGATAGGTTAAATATCTGGGAATATGCTTAGTTCGCCGTATAAACTTCACAATCGCGAAATCTATACTGGCTCATCGGACCACACTCAGAATTATCCATAAATTATAAACTGCTTATCTATAAATCTATAAATATATGCGATTCAAATCTGGGATACAGTAAAATTATCGAATATAAAAATAATCACAGAGGGGACTTTTAAATCATTTCTGATTACTTTGAACAATTGATTCCTACATAAATAAATATAACCAAAGTCTAAAATATCATCTAAACTAGCATCACAGCTAGAAGAAATTTCATATGCAAGAGGTGACTATAAGTAATATTACCATATCGTGCTATTTAATTAATAGTAATAAAAATATGTCATACGTATTGACGATCCCTGACACGTATCGAGATATGCTTTCGCTTCTATTTTTTACGCGGTAAAAAAAATTGGAGATAAACACAGTAGGATTTTTTGTACACGGTGAACCCGGATTAACCTATACGATGACATATGGGTTTTCTGAGGTAGGCAACAACAACTAAAACATATTTTTTTGTTTATCTCTCTGCAAAAGGTATCGTTTACTAAATCAATATTGTATTTATCCGCACAGATTTTAAATATCATCCATTAGATTATGCAAATTGTCTATTATTTGCCGCAAATTGCAGTGGTTCGTGATGACACGACGAAATCTGCCTATAAAATCATACACCGCACAATAAATCGAGATCGATTCGGATATTCCTACACGTGGATAGAGTTTCTTGCGTCGGCGGAATACAATAAGTCAAAAGTGGCATAAGATATGACATGTCACAAACACCCGTCCACTAAATCAATCTAAAACACGCTCATACATTTTACATAAACACAGCTTCCCGAGTTCACCCTTCGTCTTATTGCAATACAAGCCAAAGGCGGGATATGCGATATTATTTTTCTATATAAAATTTTATTATTCGGGATAATAAAAAGACGAAAGAATCGTGCGTATTCGTTATTGAGTATGAATAATCGATATTTCGGTTAGGTACTGGTAACCCCCCCCTTGTTCATCGCGGGGGTTACGTTCTTGACATGGCCGCGATAAGTGAAATTTGAAGGGATTTAAAAAAAAAGACTAAAATAATTTAAAAAGTAATTAAATCCCTTGTTTGACCTCTCTTCGTTTATTGTGCAAAATTTGCGGATAACTGTCAAGTAATGCATTACAACCACGTTTTGTAATACGTAATCTTCAAATACCTCCATGCATTGGTTGAAGTGAAAAAGCCTTTTCAGTGGTTTTACACTCAACTTTCGCACGGGAACAGGTTCGGAACCATCATTTTCTAAGAACGCAATGTAGTCCATTTCCTGCAGCTCTTTATTGGTTAAGGGTTCGCTGTGTGATTTCAACAATGAGTATCATCTATATCAGGAGTCAGCAACCTTTTTTTACAACAGGGAGTAATAAACTGATATTAACAAAATAAATCTAGTATAAAAAATACTGAAATAAAACACTCATTAATAGAAATACTATTATAAAATGACGAAAGATATATGTAGATAAAGATTATATAATCGATCCGTCACGGCGGCTCGTAACCAACTGCGTCGTTTGAGGGGGGTTTATTTTCCATTATAAATTTATAAAAACAAAGCATTTCTAGTCAAGATATTGAGAAAATCTTTGTAAATGATTGTATTTTTTGTGTGTTACAGCGGAACCATGTTCTTGGATACCGTGTTATAGGAGGGTTTCCTATATATTAAAATATAACCTGAGATTTTTTCAATAGCATCTTGAAATCTATGCTCTACTTTTTGCAAAAGATTCGTTATTTTCGTTTGTTAGCTTTTGGCTAATTGGAATAAATATTGTGCAGTTCGATCTTTATTTACATGAGGGGGTTTAAGGCATATTTTACGGTCTTCTCAAACATTATTGTTTATATATATATCTCGTTATAAGCAGATAACGCCTTAGAGAAGAGAACAAACGAATACCGAGACAAACCACCTCCTACTTGCCTGGACACAGTCGAGAGGGTAAAATCCGATACCAACATGGTAGAAGATGTACGTCCAATGCCAGCAATGGCCAAGAGAGGGATCGCGGGGACCCAAGCCGTTTTGGTATGCGGTTTTTTGTAAAGATTTTCCCTCTCTCGGCCATTGCTGGCATTGGACGTACATCAAAGACATTTCAATAGAAAATTAAGGTCCATTTGATTTGCAAAAAGGGTGTACTTGAATTGCAAAGGGTGTATTTAACGTAAAAAACCTGTATGACCTCCATCAGTTTCTTCAATGAGTTGGCGCATCGTTTTTCTTAAATAATATACTGTGAAGGCTGCTTTTGTGCCTTGGTCCCTAGGTGTATTTTTACCTCCGGATGCATTTCCGTCAAAAAGAAGAGTCAAACGATCCTTGGATGCTTTAAATCCAGGAGCAGTCTTGCTCGTAACTTATATGTTCATGTGTAGCATGTGAGTGAGCGAGAAATAAAGATGCATCCATGTGTCACCACTTATTATGACAATTCCCGGCACGTGTCAAGTGTCCAGATTTTTTTAATTTTAAAAAACCGCGTTATAACAAATTCGCGCTCGCCGGGGGCGCGATGAACGGGGGTTTCCTGTACTCACTTTCGACCACTTAAAAAACCACGGGGTGGATATATTATGACCATTTTTTATTATTAAGAAATCCTATGGCTGTTTTGTCAATAAAAAAATGAGTCATCCCCCTCATAGTGTCCAGATTTTTCTATAAACTTTTTACGGTTATTGCCGCAATAATATAAATGGATAGTTGTGCACTAATACACCGCGTTTATGATATTCCATTTTCTCAAACGAATTTTTATATCAAACAATGATGTAGCTCGCGTAAATAAACAACGCTCGTTATGATCTATAGATCAGTGATTTAGGATCGAGCGTTTATTTACAAACAAACGCTCGTTCTCCAATAAAATGGGAGCCCATAACGCCGCCGAAGACAGAGTAATAGTGTTCGACTCGTAAAAAACCCGAAAGCCACATAATGACGCCATTAAAATATTATAAACAATTTTTATATGTTTTTTCAACGATTGTGATACTGGTTTTAATCTTTAATGTCGCAATAAATCTCAATATCTGCGTGTATCCAGACGAGTCTATCACAATAATATCGTGCGACTGTCGATATCGCCGTAAATAATATTATATCGAGTGTGTGTTCCTAATAAAAGTTGCTGTGTGCGAGATGGTGATGCGATGTTATAGTTCGGCGGTTATGGTCGTATCGTTTCGTTTTTTATATACCGAAAGATTAAGTGCTGCGATGCAGAAAAATGCAATAAGTCGGTTTAGTGTTACTGCGCTTTCAGACATAACGTTTCGGGTTGTAAAATAGTTTGAGAAGCTATTTAGAAAGTTTAGAGAAAATCGTAATGGATGAAAATGTATACAATTCAATGTGCCATATAGAATTTAGCAACATGTACAATTGTATGGAATATTGTGACTTATTCCATTTTCAAAATAAATTATTTTATGATTTAAATTATGAATATAATCTGTGCTTATATCTTCATTGTTGAAATAATCGTCCCCCTTGTTTATATTAGCGGTCGGTGGACTCGGACATGTAAGGTCCAGTGTAGGGTTTCGCTATAAGTTTAGGGATATTGTTGATTCTATTTATTTAAGCAATTTTGGAGCATATTGAAAAAATACGCTTCGATAAAAAGGACACCAAGATCAAATTTTAAAGATTTTTCCACTAAATTTGTAATAAATGCAAGAAATATAAACATTTTAAATGGTTATTTTTTAACTCCCTTGTGAAGTTTCATTTTTTGAGATACAGCAAGATTACTTTTCAAGCGTCCCTATGTATATTTTGGTTTCATAAAACAATACAAAAAATAGAATAAAGCTCATATTTTATTTAAAATTAAAAAAAAATAAGGTAAGGTAAAAATACTAAATAATATTAACAATAATAAAATTAGTGATAAGCCGCAAATGGCTCCCAGAAGCTGTGAGTCAATATAACTGCACAGAATCGCAGCGCGACACGACGTTTAGCGGCGAGACCCCCCCCCCCTCCGCACTTCGCTACCGCTATCCGTCCAATGCCGACGCTGGTAACACTGGCCGCGTAGGTACCAACCAGATTAATAAATATGAATTATATTTTTAATTTCGTATATATATAATACATAATCTTATTGATTATTATTATATTAACACATATATATTATATTATAATAAAAAAATATATTTGCCCTATATTTGCTTGGGAGTGCTGCAGCTCCGCAGTGTAGTCCAAATAATAGCACTATTTTTGGCTAAACGTTATGTCAATATTGAAGAGATAAAAACAGAATAACTGAAGGAGCTAAACGTATACTAATAGTTGCGTTCCAGAAATACTTCAAAGATTGGAAAAAAGATCTTCAAAAATTCCACGTATTGTTTTATCAATCTCCTCATGAAATGATTATTGAAAATAAAACTTTTAAATATGATTTAACCTTTTCAACTCTGCGGGCCAGACGTATTGGCTCAAATATTTTTTTTAAATTATTTATTTAAAACAATGGCTTTTATTGAATAGGTTATCAGATCAAACCCTATAGATGTTTCTTAATACAAATTAAATAAAATTACATGAGAATAGAACGGAGATTCGACCAAAAATGACCAGGGTGGAAAGGGTTAAAGTTAAGTTCACCAACTCTGCACATTATTAGTGATTTATTTAGGAAAATTTAAATCATACATAATTAATTATTATTGATATAAAAAAATATGCATAGCAATAATAGAAAATAATGTAGGCATTATAGCAGGGGTGTCCAACTGATATCATTGGATGGGCTAAATAAAATATTCCAACATTTTTATTTTAAAATTTGGAAAAAAAGCGATATCCAGTTTAATTGTACATTACCATTTGCCGTAATGTTTTCTTTAAAGACATATTTCTGATAATATCAGATCAAACCCTATATAGATACTTCTTATTTATTTATTATTTTACTAATGGATATTTCTTTTAATAAACTTAAAAAATGAAAAAAAATATAATGAGAGTAATTCATAGATTTGACTAAAAGTGGACAGAGTGGAAAAGGTTAATAATTGATTGCTATAAGCTTCATTTGTAAATTTGGAGGCACAGATTCGACCTTTAGATTAAATGGGGTTAAGAAAATTGTGAAATTTTCCCAATGGTTTTGTATGAAATTTTGTGATTTAATTAGCATATTTTCAAAAATCTTTATTTTTACTATTAGAGTCATTTAATAGTAAAAATTAATAACATTTTTTATTAGTAACTTAAACTTAATTTTTCCTACAAACTTTTTAAATTATGATAACATTCTGTGATCAATTTATTTTCACCTTGTATAGGTTCTGATTTAATTTAATTTCATATTTTTAATAAAATATTAGCATTAAAATTAGAATTTTATCCCTTAATTTAAAAAATCCTAAGTACAGTTAAACCCCAGGTAATAATAATATAAGCAAATTACTATTATTAACGTGCACGGGATTTAATTAAACCTCATCTATAACAAAATGCAAAATATATAGAAAGATTGAAATCTTGGAAGAGCAATATATAATCTTATATTGGGCCACGAGTGACCCACGGACCATCATTTTGATATTCCTGCATTATAGTAACCAAAAAAAATATTAAATGATATTGTCTTCAAATTGGAGACGATTTAATTTACACGACATGTCCTTGGAAATAATACATATTTAATCGCCGGTACTTTGTTAATATTAATATTTACTAGTGGATACAACATATTTAATTAAAATATAAAGAATTTACCTTGTAAATGATACGATTTATTTACCAATATATTTTTTAATATCCCACAATTTGAATTCAAAGTAATTACAGCTCTTAAAGAGATAATTTCTCGGGGTAAAAAGTAAAAGTAAGTGCAAAAGTCGCTGCTTCAAACGTAAATTCTGTCCCCACCCTCCCTTACCGTGGCTTATTCGCTGGATAACAATCAAATACTTGAGTACAAAATCGAAATGACATTTAATGCGCCAGAATAGAAGAAAATAAAAGGGAGCAGATAAAAAGAGGATATTAAAACTTGATGGCCGACTGTCGTTTTATTTCGTTACTGCTTTTTATTTCAAGTGATAAGGACGCTTTTTATGATGATCTCAGGAATGAAAAAAGATAAAAAAAGAGAAGAACTGTAGCCACTACATGTGTACTTTAAGCACCGCTCTAAACTGGGCCGGTTTATATCCGCAGGCGGAAATATGGAAAATTTTATACCTCGGCGATAGGATCGGGCTGATTTTGCACACGCCATATATATTAAATTGAAAAGTATACGCGATCCAGATAAAGGCACTGTTGTTTTTCCGATGACGACATTTTTGAGTCTTGTTTTTTCCCCTCTGCGTAGTTTTCGAGTGGCTCAAGACTTGTATTCATTAGCCGAAGATTCTTCGGCAACATAATGCAGGCACTTGTCGTTCAATTGCCAATTTTCCGTAGGGGAAATGGTAAAAATCAGGAAATTCCCGGAGGCGATGAACGGAAGCGGATGGACCGTGCCTAAGAAATATGTGAATTTGGCAACGCTACAGGCTGATCACAAATTATTTGTAATTTTTATACGTTATTCCAGTGGTTGCCAAACTCAATAAGTATGTAAGCTATTTTCGGAAATTGAAATTGTCTGCCGAGCT
>JAGXCT010035094.1:0-17203 GCA_022495035.1 Philopotamus ludificatus
GCCTAACTTTCTATAGCGTGGTCCCTATCTGAACGTTATAGAAGAGTTGACTGTATTTTGACATTAGTAGCCATGTTTATTTTATTATTAGCTATCAGGGTTTGGTGGACATGCTTTGGTATTGTGCTTGGCTAAGGAATTTTATGTCAAAAACAACAATGTTGACAAATACAAGATGAATAAAACAGGAAAGAACAATGTTCCGTCAATATTGTGGAGATAAAGACCGATGAAACTAAACGCTATACCAAAAATTTCCAGGTTCCAGAAGGGCATCAAAGATTTGGACTACTTTGAATTAACACGTTCATCTCCGGTCCTTTTTCTTAAACATCGGAGTGGTGCCGATCATGGGGTCTTTTGGAGACCCCAATTCTTTTAATATAATTCCTACATGTCACAAACTTTTTGTATTTATCTAATAAAGTCTAGAGAAACGTATGAAAGACACTTGCCGCGAAAACTCGACGATTGGTAGTTAGTGGCGTGTCCTCAGTCTGTGGCGAAACATCGCCGAGTGTGTGTGTCATTTACATGTCATATTGATTATATCAACCAAATTATGAAGCATATTACAAATAACAATTTTTATTCTTAGAAATATATATTTTATAAAAAAAATTTAAGATATTGATTAAGATTTCATCAATATCTTGACTCTAAATGCTTGGGGTCTATTTTCCATTATAACTAGACCCCCTTTGGACGACGTGGTTGGTTTCGAGCCGCCATGACAGCTCGGATATTATAGTGTGACAATAAATGGATCGAGTGAGAAGTAGCAAACTACCCACCGCATCTGCCTCGAAATCGCACAATCGCACTCTGCAATGTTTACAAAAACGCGACTCGGACTTGGGGGTTGAGGCCTTAAGTCCAAACACGTGCATGGTTGTCATCTATATGTATTTTTGGGTAAGATTCGGCATATCTTTTATTTTAAAATGATTTTAATTAAGTTCCGCAAAGATCTTAAAAATCTCTGTTGCTTGTAAAATTCGTCGATGGAGTTCTCACAGGCATGAATACTGCCACCCATGTACCTGAAGTGCCTGAGAGCCGCTGGCTATTTAGAATATGCCGGAAATTCTTTTGTTCGAAAGTCAAAATGGTGGGAATGGTAAAGTTTCCAAATGCGGGTCCAGAAATCAAATGGTCAGAGATGAAACGAGCTTCAACTGGAGAGGAAGCTATGCTGGGCTCTTTACAAGAGTCTTGTACAGATGCAAGTTGCTTTGCTCGTCGGTTGCACACTCTCAGGATGAATAATCTTCATCCATTGCCGCAGATCGCGGGATTACTTTAACGTCTCAACTACACTCCTAAAGAATCTTTAAACGCTCTTCAACATATCTGCATATCAAAGGCCTCAAAAAACCATTGGATCATATAAAACTAAACAAATGTTTGTACTTTTAATCAATTTTGGAGAGAGATAATTTATCTGTTGAGCCTTACCCCACATATTTTTCGATAAACATGAAAATTCTGTGTATTTTTTTTTATCAAACCTCGCACAGGCCGCTGTCACAATATATTTGTCATAGTTTATAGCCGATGGTACAAATAGAAAATTTGCCCAAGACCTAGGCAGAAGGGCGCAGATATATTTATCGTCTTTGTGTAGTTTTTATTGAATCAATTCTTAAAAATAGTTGATGTCTCTTGGCGATTGTCTCTGGTGATCTGACATTTACCTGCATGGTGTGTGTAGTGTTAACCTCGAACTTCTTACACAGGACGACTTTCGAATCTTATTTAATTTTGAGATATATTCTTTATTATAAAATTTTACGTTCAGTTAAATTGAAAGATAACTACCTCTCCGACTGATGTAGCCAACAGATTGACTATTCTCTCGTGGGGCACTGCAACTACGCTCTGGTTGTTTATCTCTATAATGCGATGGCCTACCCGAACTCCGCCTCTCTCGGCGATACCTCCCCTCAGCAGACTGCATATCTACAATCGCATTGAATGTTAAATCGTTAATATTAAATGGTTCAAAATTGTTCAAAAAAATAATAATTACCACTCCGTTTTGTACGCTGAATCCGAGTTGATATTTAGTGTCGGGTCTTTTGATCTTCACCTCGACGACGGGGGCGCAAGGCACCACGGTCAGTTTAACAACGGTTTGATTTTTTGAATTCTTAATGTAGGTTTGACACGTAGAGAGCGGTAGTCCGACCAGACTGACGCCGTTTATTGCAATGATTTGATCTCCTAAAATAAATGAATTATTCGTCAGTATATATTTGTATTATCAGAAAAAAATGACAGTCGTTAAATGAGTATGTCAGTCAATGAGTGACCAAATTTTCTCTTTACGGCAGATTTTGAAAAAAACACGAGAATTCAACATTGACACGCACCACCTGTTCAAAGATTTCAAATCCGCAAATGCCACAATTTACGGGTATAAATTATATGAGACAATAAGGAGTATCAATATTTCTCAAAGTTGATAAATATGGTAAGGTTTGCAATGTCAGAGGTCAGATACAAAGTGGGTGTTCAATCTGAGTTATCTGAAGAATTTGAGACACATCGCAATTTGAGCCAGGGTGATGCTCTAGCATGTTTGTTGTTTAACATAGCATTTGAATGAGTAATAAGAAACTTCGGCGTGGAAACATCTGGCACCAAGCGAATAATGAGAGCGGCAATCGGCATGGGACTAAGGATCAATGAGACCAAAGCAAAATACATGCCCATTTGCAAAGCACGAATCCTTGATTCATTGAGTCAAGTACAGCTTCGAGGCTGTCCTTAAACCTCTGAGAGTCGAAGAGAACTAAAGTCGAGCTCTACATGATCCTCATCAAGCAAGTCCTAATATACGCATCTGAATATTGGGCTTTGACAAAGCAAGATGAGAAACAACTGGATATCCTGGAGAGGAGGAATCCGAGACGAATATTTGAAGCCGTATTCGATGACGGGACTGGTGTAACCGAAGCAATACAAGGATACACCGGTCACAGCTGTCGTCAGAGTGGTCAGATTCTGGTGGGCCGGTCACGTGTCAAGGATGCGGGACAGTCAGCTGCTAGAAAGGCTTATGGTTAACAGGCCATCCTGTCCTCGGAGAAAAGAAAGACTAAGGCTGAGGTGGTCTGACTGTGTCCAGAGAGACACTGCATCATTGATACTTACCGGAAAATGACGCAACATAGCTGCAGATTGGATAGAATGGAGAAGGGTGTTGGATAAGACTAGGGGTCTACAATAAGGCTATTGCGCCAATGATGATGATGATGATTACGATCAGAAAAAATAATAATATATTAATAATACCGATATTGAGTTGTCCGCATCGTGCCGCAGCCCCTGCCGGTGCTAGATTTGCGATTACAACCGTTGGCAGCATGGAGCCCCATCCGGATTCCACAATGACTACGCCGAGTATTTCTCCCTTAGCTTTCGGTACGACCACCTCCTTTTGCATCTCTTTTTTAGCAAACATTTGCAATTCGTCGCCGAATATTTCTTGACTATTTAACACTTCTTGATAATCCATCTCCTTGACGAAACTATGATCTTCGATTCCGTTCGCCTTGAGGAATTCCATGTAAGCTACTTGAAACGCTTGTCCTATCGATTGAGCAATAAATTGTGCCTGAAATATATTAAAATACATCATTTATCCGATGTCTGAGTATGATTTGAATATATTTTTTTATACCTCTTCGCTTTCGAATACGTGACATATCATTTTAGGCGTTCTATTAATCTTTGGTGGATCGTCCATTTCATGAGGGACAAATCGACGCCTAGCCATCAATACCACTAGATCGCCGATGTCGGCGATGTACGATATTGTGCGCAGTGCATGGTCCATCATAATTTCTTTTAAATCGGTATTGAGCACCATTATTTTTTCAGTCGATATAAACAAGTCCACCTCTGTACTCGGTTGTGACTCTCCTTCCGGTGCCTAAAATTATGATAAACGCATTTTAAAAATGAATACGCAACCATACGTATATATCGATAATCTATTTTATAATATAATATGAATACTGGTGTTGGTATGTATATGTATAAAATATTAGCATAACACTCACCAATGCCTACGGGGTCCATGAGAAGCATGAAGAGAAAATAAATATTTAATTAAAATCAGTGGTTTACACGAGGCGTCAGTTTTTATATAAATTTTTAACCGAAACCTCAAATAACAAATTATTTTATTAATGAAAATGCTGGATTTTCGATAGATGAAATACATGTGATGTAATTTGCTAATCGGCTATATTGTATTTACAAAATTTGTTAGTCGGATCAAACTTTTATGGGTTTATATAAGATTAGTATATTTCTACATATTTCCTTATGTAACAATTATTTTATTAGATACAATTATAGCCAAATCAGCGCTTATAAAATGGCCGTTGGAGCCAAAATTCATGAAAAAATTTAACACCAGTATAAAAATTTGTAATAAAAAATGTAAGAAAGTGAATACACATCAGATAATATATTTTTTTCACAATGCGATCAAGCTATTTGATCTAATCAAAAAGTGCTGATCATTATTCGAATCTATTCATAAGTCTTTGATAACATGTCTATAGCTGTGCCGTACATTTTAATTGCACTCAATCCTAACGATAGTGACTACTATAATTCCAAATGCTTCTACGTAGATAACACCTAATAATTATAAACAAATAATGATTGACATCAAGATAAAAATTCTTCAGTTTCATTGTTTGAATATTTCGAATTATTACTCGTGTGATAAAACTTATTGTGCACCTACTCAATTATTCGTACATTTCATCTGTAATTTATAACTATTGGAATACTGAAATTAATAAATGTTTATGATTATATATTGAAAAACGCAAATTCTTGTTTTCTTTTAACAAATTAATTAATAGTTTATAATTATTTAATAAGTAATTAACTAAACTCGTTAAATATTAACATAGTGGTACTTCGTACTTCATATTGAATTCGATCTAGAAGCCCTTTCGCAGTCTAAATTTTAGCCGTAAAGCCACCAGTCGCCTCAGCGAACGGACGATGCCAATACCGTAAGGCCACGGGTGGTCACAAAAATATAATTTACATAGATCAAACCCTATATATGCTTCTTATTAAATTTTTCGACGATTAACTCTTAATAAATTTATAAAAAATATATCAATGAGTAGAATAACTCGTAGTTTTGACTAAAAGAGGACAGTGGAAAGGGCAGTGGCGGATTTCCTCTTAAGCTCATGAGGGGGATTTCCCCTTAAGCGCCCCTGGGGCCTCATAAATTCAGGGGGCTTCAAAGGTCTAACGGTCACATTTCGAACCATATGAACTGACTGTTTCGCAGACCATGATCCTTGGAATCTGGCGCATATCTACCTTAAGATAAAACGATGCAATGCATACTGCCCTTCAGGGGTCCTAGGCCCCTGATTTTTTCTAAAAATAATAAATATTATTAAAGTGAGGCCCCCATTAATTTTATGCCCGCATGCTGTTAGCAAAATCTGACAATCTAAATTTCTTTTTTTTATTGAACTAAAAAAAAATGTGTAGTGTGGCGAAGCACTGAGGCAGGAGTGCTCATGGATAAATTTGTGGCAGAATTTATTTAAAAAAATATCACAACACAATTAATGTCTCGGGATAGTGACGAGTAAGTGTTGCCGCTTTACAAAAGGCACTCCTAAAACTTGTGGCAGAACTGAAATTCTCTTGAGGTTGGTAAGATTGAATTACTAGTGTAGTATTTTAAGTTGTAGGGGGTAGTGATAATATATAGAGGGGGGGGCCTCAAAATTGAATTGCACCTGGGGCTTCTCAAGTGCTAAATTTTGAAGGGCCTCTTAAATATTACTCAACGGAGTGCCATTTTTCTGCAATAATTTGTGTTCTAATACAAAGGTTAAATTGATAAAATTGTCTTTACCTGTTTCTTTTTGTTGATGAAATTTTTTGTGCTGAGTTCAGTTTTTTTTTAAATTTATTTGGCGTTGGATGAACGGTAATACAGTAAATTCCAAAGAGATATAATTTTTAAAGATATAAAACTTACTTCACTCCATCACTCCCCCTAGAGTCACAAAAAAATCCTGAAAATTCACAGACTTCCCCGGATAGTAAACACGTTTGACTACACAATTATAACAGATTGTTGTTTCATGTATTAGCTCCTATTTATTATTTATTTATATTAATAGAGGCATTTGAACAATCAAAGTACGAGGTACCACTACGTATACGCATTATTAATTTAAATAAAATATTATTACAAGATCTAACGAGAGCGTTAGATCAAAAATAGTAATTTCTCAAAATGGTATTGTAAATTTATATAGCGAAATGAAACTCGAGACTAATTAGAAGCAGACCTTTATTTTAGAGACGGCTTCCTCAACCATATTCTTTTTAAGTCTCTTGCGGCGGCGGCGACCGTTTCCCTCCTCATCAACCTCCACAGAGCCCAAAAATGCGAGTCGAAAGACAGTGCCCGTTGGGCCAGTCGAATGTGGCAAAGGAGCTGAAGGGGAAGTTTCTGCCATTCTTAATTCCTCTTCAGCTCCAGAGTTGCATTGTCCATATACCCCGTCGTAAGCGGACACTGCATTGTGAAACTGGTGATGATTGGTTGCCTGAACGCTTGGGTTTGTGTCCTATAAACCATAAAATTTGCACACTCTCATTGCTACCTCACCAAACAATAAAAATGTCAGTCTCTCGTTTTAAAAGCTTTAATTATTAAAAAAAAATGAAAATTGATGACTAATCATATTTAAGTGTCGTAAAAACTACGTCCTAGCTAACCGCAACCGAGAAAAAGTCAGCCTTTGTGAATCGGTAATGAATACAAGCAATAATTAGTGTACATTCTGAGCATGCAGCTATTGTTATTTAACATTTGCAAGTAATTCAAGTTAACAAAGTACATGGATGATTCTTATTCGATGATAACTACTCTGTCATAATATACAAAAATAATATTAAAGCATCGTATGGGATGAGCGGAATGTGATTATGTTGTGTTTTTGATTCATCGATGTTTGTTTGGATAGTTTGTTAAGCCATGCAGTGCAATGATTAAAACATAAGTGCTTAAAATTATAATCGGTGCCGAAAGTAAATATAAAAAAATAAGTATTAAAAGAGAGTATAAATTAAAATAAAAAGGTGTAAGCATAAATGGTAGCAGAATAGGGTCGAAGAGAGTGAGAGACAAACATTCCCAAGGATATTGTGAGGTTGCTTCAATGGCTAGCCAGCAGGCGGGTGTCAGGCAACCAATCAGAACGCACCACGGGTCAGCAGACCATGGGTCTCTGAGGCTCTGTAGGGGTGAGGGAGACACTGAAACAAAACTCTAGTGCAAAGTACTCTACACCTATATATATTATATACATACATATATCATGTGTATAGTGTGACCCTGAACCAGCACAACCAACAAACTTATTACAAGAAGAACGAACGCAATGCAATCAAAATAAAGAGAATCATTTTATTAACAACAACGATGACGCGTACGACGGATTATACCTCCCGATAATAAGTTTGAAGCATACTTTGCATCTAGTCCACACTGTGTAGCTGATATTTATGCATACGTTCGCATATACATCTACACCCACATACGTAAGTAAATGAAACTTGCAAAAATAGTTGGAAAATCCGATTCACACAGACCAGGGATATATTGAAATTCATCAGTATATATAAGCAATCAACTAATTAGATAATATAATAATAATAATAATAATAGTCGTACTAAAGAAATCTAAAACTAAATGCTACATGAGTACCGAGCATGTAATAAACGCTTCAGGAATATTTTTCAATGACATAACCTATTACATATTATTCTAATACAGTCTTTATAGAGTTTATCAATACTTTCTATGTCAAAAATATAATAATTATAATGCAAGATAAGTATGAAAAACATTCTTTCTAAATTAAAATGTAATCGTAATACTATAATAATATACAAAGAGTGTCGTGTACTTTTATTTCATAGGAAAATAATATAAAAACAAGCAATTAATTCATCGGGGAATATTTGGTATTCCCGCATCAGAGTTGAAATTTTTTAAGATCACTTTTTTTATGTATCCGGATCGAACAAATGAACTTTGCGATAGAGTAAGAGCATGGCAGTCTCGAGGTACACTAGCTACGATCCATTCCGATAGTAATTCATGCACCAATTTGATATAAACAGTTCGTTTGCTTGATCTGAACACACGATTATAATATCATATTCAATCCGAAAAATATCAACTCTCGTTATAAATAAATATATATTTTATTACAATAAAACTGAAGAATTTATTAATTATTCATATTATTCATAAGTCTACATATTTTTTTTAATGAATTGTTTATATAGACTTTAAATTCGCTATTGAATTTTATCCGATTTGATTAATTTAACATATTTTATTTGGTATGGCAACGTAATCTGACCTTTATGCGGCTAACGGCTTCTTCCGCTTGCAACATACGAGTGGCTTTAGTAGGTTGACCTTCACAGACTAGTTGGGTTGATCCGAGGTATCTAGCTCTAAATAAGACTCCTTCTATCAAGACTGCGGGGTTATGGCGTTTGACTATAAAAATAAATATACATCTTAAAAACAATACAAAAATATGTGCATAAAAAAATATTTCAATTGTCGAAGAGGAGATCAAATAAATAAAGACGTAATTGATTTTATTTATTATAAAAAAATGTATCAATCCCGTACGGTCCTAGCTGTGCCAATGGGGTATATTAGATACTCTGATGGACCCTCTTTGGACGACTAAGTTGTTTTCAATATTTTGACTTGAAATGCTTGGGGTCTATTTTCCATTATAAATAGACCCCCTTCGGGTGGCGGTGTTGTTTTTGAGTTTTCAAATCGACGGATTGGTTAACCAATTTGTCACGGTGGCCCGAAACCAACGGCGTCCCCCGATGGGGTCTATTTACTATGAAAGTACATTTCACTCGTACTCGATGCAAGCGAGAAAAAACGCAAGAAGCAAATATTGTTTTAATTTTTTTATGCAATTGCAGACAATAAAAGTCAATGATTATTTATAATATACAGTCATTAGACTTTTTTTTAGACAAATACAAAAAGTTTATGACATGTAAGATTTATATTAAAAGAGTTATTTGAGTAAAATCGAAAACTTGGGGTCCCAAATATACCCCATCGGCACAGTTATGTTAAAATTGAGTTTGAATCAGACTATACAAGACCGCAAAGGGTTGAAAAAGATTGTGTCCACGTTTTTAAAAAATAATATGTAACTGAATATTTTTAACTCACCAAAAGTTGAGTCCAATGCAAAGAAAATAATAATAAACATTTATTATAATCATGATTCATAAATAATATACAATATGAACACAAATGAAATACCTTCTTTGTTTTTTCCTTTCTTTTTTCCATCTTTGTCCTGCAAAAAATATCCACATGAGATAAACATAAAGTATGTATTGACATGATGCGATTCTTTATGCGAAAATACTTTACGCTATAGACAGAAAACTATACAATCAAATGCGTAATACTCAAGAGACAAAAAAAAATTTTCATAAAGATATTCAATATCAAATACTAAGAAGACATACGAAAAATCACGAACATACTTGCAAGATGCATGCAAACGATTATTTAAATACTATTAAAAAATACACTTAGTTTTACAGAAATTAAGAATTTTAAATCATTAATATATTTTATTGAATAGCATATTACGTTGGCGGTAATATGATATGGTGAACGGATTTTCTAACTCTCTTATTGTATCTACAATTATTTTCTAACAAATTTGCAATCTTTAAATTATATTAAAATATCAAATTAAGGATTTAATGTCAAAAGTTTTTTTATTGAAGAATAATATTGCAAATAAAATACTTACGAGGGTAAGTAACTAGTCTAAATCATAGATAAAAATACATATTTATAAAAAAAAACCAACCAAATTAAATTTATAATATACAAGCTATACAAAAATGATGTATCTACGGTATTCTGATATTCGTGCACTACGAGATTACTACACATTTCTAAAAAATGTAAGTACACATAAAACAAAGGATAGATAATAATTAATAAATTTATTTTATTTTCATATCATCGTTTCGTGTCATATGATAAAAATAGAGAGTTTATTTACGATCCTGTGTTCATAAGCAAAGGATTTTAGAATATACTAATGCGATGGATATTCAAGGTTTATTTGTTGTATGAATTTACCTTTTTATGTTTGGAATCAGTGGCAGACGTGTCGATAACCTCTGGCCTCTCTCCAGGTGATGGAGTGGAAGGAGGTGAAGCTGGAGCAGGAGGGGGTGCAGGCGGGGTCGGGGGGTGAGAGGGGGCTGTGTTTGACGCCGTCATCGTTTGCGACTTGCCCTTCCTCCACCCCTACAACATCAATAACAAAAGGAAAAACTAAACCTCTTCATAATTACACTTTCATACTAAATTGAATTTACATATATGTGCATTTAACAATAAACTATTAGCAATGTAACGAGTTTTATAGGTTAAAAATTTACATGGTTAAATCGTCAAAATAAATAAATCGGAAACTATCTATAATCACTTGATTATAAAGCGACTAAATAATTATTTCAATAATTTGTGTTCTATTATTTAATTCGTCTTTAAACTATTTTTACGTTTATCAATATCCGCTTTAGGTGCATTACACTTAAATTACTCTACAATGTAAACTAATATATTGTTATTTTAATAATGTTAGTTCAAATTTTTTTTTAAATCAGAGTATTTTAATATTTCATCCGTTACATAGTTTTATGATATTTATGGAGCAAATTAAAAAATATTATTTTAAAAAAAGCTCACATATAATTTACTGTGTTAGTGGATTATGTATGCAATTCAGAAATAACCATATCCATGGATAAAAACAATAATAACGTGTGATAAACATGTGAAGGGGGATTTTTCAAAATAAAATCATGCGATATAAAAAATAATCACGGCTCTAAATAGAATGGGTTACCTTTTCATCGTAAAATCCTTGATCGTCGGTTCTTTGTTGACCGAGAAGTCTATCGGTTTCGAGATCAGTGTCAGCTTCATCTATATACGTAATATAATTGCACAATAGAGAAAAAAATGACTCGATGATAACAACATTTTTTTGACTTATTAATATACCTTCATCTCCGCTAACTACTTTACGTTCAGTAGATTCCACGCTATCCCTGGAAGTGTCACGTCTTCTATAACACATATTTTATTGCATCATTTTAAAAAGTATTAAATATTTGTATACTTAGTATAATTAATATACCTCGGAAGCCACAGAACCGGCGGCGTTGGTTCTGCGGGGCGTACAATTGCCGGCGGAAGGGCACGAGCTCTTCTCAAAGCCATACGAATGTCGCGTAATGCGGCGGTGCATGCCGGCGCCTCACTTCCTATACCGCTTCCGGCTACGGCACTTCCACGATGCGCCTCTGGTGCAGGTGGCGGTGGTGCCACAGACCATCGACTAGCTATATATTACAATTATCATATTATTTTAACGCTTAATTTAATATATTTAAAATAAAATCATTAGAAATACAAACCGAGTGGATCGAGAGAATTTAAATCAGAATCGGTGAGTCCCGACATATCATTTTTAATACCATTCTCAATAATAATCTGTGGTTTTGAAATCTAAAAATAATAATTTAATGTAATCGTAATTATTAATATTTTTTTAATTTAGTATACGCATACCTGTTCGTCTCCTGTGTCCATTTGATGAATTAATGGTGAAGCTAATATCAACGAGGGTGCGGGGGCAGGTGGAGGAGGAACACGTGAATTATTATCTACATCAGATGTATGGCCACTACTCAATCCATCTTCTAGCACCGGCATACTCGGCACAATCGTATAATGTTGCTGTTATTATTCGTAGCTGCAATTCAATTAATATGATTCATTTTTCAATCCAAAACAATATAATAAAACTCGTTTTAATTTTTATTTGCTAGTACCTATATCATTTTCCATGAGCATTAGTGAAACTTCGCTGTCGAATATCTCCGCAATTGGAATCGCAATCCGTTGTTTCGGGAGACAGTGTAAATCGATGCGGAGGCTGTTGAATATTTCCGCCGGCGTTATTGAGAGATACATTTGTGGCCCCATCTCGTCTCTCCCTGGAGCCAGAACCACTAGATCCCGTTCCCACCGAGAGCTCTACTAAATTAATTTCGGGTTCATATGTATCACAATCTTGCTGAAAACGATATATACACATCATGAATATCTAACATAATCAATCGAGAGTATCAAAATAAAAGCATTATATGCGTTTAATCATCTAATCTTTCACGATTTACAAAAAATCACACCTGTAAGCCTAAAAAATTTGTGTGATTGTGGCGAGTTTGCGGAGAATCCTGCATCGCATGAGCTGGGACTCGGGGTTTAGCTAGCCGTTGTCCCACATACCAGCTTCCTGTATTACGCGATTCAGACCTTTCCTCCCCATTCTCAATATTTTCATTATCGTTTTCACCTTCGACTCCATCATTAATGATGAGATTTTCTCCAATACGTTTTTGGTGACGATGCAATTCATAATCCAAATCCTAATTTGCCATCATAATAACAATTAATAAGCAGTTATTTGCAATATGAAGCATTTAAATAATTAAACATTCGTATTAACCTGAAAATCGTTGATGTCATCTAGCGTGCCGTTGTCGTTATCTAAATCATTTGGTTTGGGACATTTAAAAAATTCTTCTAAAACTTTTCTCGTTTCAGAAAACTCGTATAGATAATCGAAAGTCATAGATGATGGAGCCAGACATGCGGGAGCTGCCAACGGTGGGGAAGGACTATTCCCCGATAGAACCCTCTAAATAAAAAGATAAATATTAAATATAATATTGGCATGAGTGAGTATATATAATTAAATAAATAGTTAACCTGTGGAAAACCGGGTCTTGCGGGACCGTATCTTCTCGGAGATTCGGCATACTCGGCTATCGGTAGTCCGCCTATCACGCGTGGAACTCGGGCGCCATTTTCTAAATCATTCCCAGCTATACCGTTTCCTAAACCACCCTCTTGTTCTTCACTACTACATGTATCGTCACTAGAGTCGTCACTCGGGTCTTCCATGGGGGAAGATTTTGTTGTATCACCATTACTTCTATGTATAGGAATTATTGTGTTATTACTATTTTCGACCATCACTGTTCTCTGTAACCCGTTATCGAGTTCATTGTCACTATTCTCGAGATCCAATCGTAAATCTAAAAAAAAAATATGATAAAAATTTATACGAAATATTGAAATATGAATGGTTGTTAAATAAAACACTATTTACTTTGCCAATTGTCGCCGATGTCGTCAAATACTACGACTTCCCCGCCGGCAGTAACAGCAATAGGACTCCCTTTCGAACCTTGTGATTCATTAGGCGGCGTTAGAGGAGGAGGCGATTCTATTGGTGGTGGGGATGGTGAAGGCTGTATAGGAAGAACATTAGTAATTTTAGTTAAACGAGAGGGCGGAGAATGTTGTACCGGAAAGGATGAAGGTAAAAGTGCTGGTGAAATACTTTCCTTTGATTCCCGAGGACGATTGAATTCACCTGCAATAAAATAACATCATCCTGATTATTATTACAATTAATTGAATAGCGTACATATTTTTCATATTTTAAAATAAAGACGTAGGATTTAAAGAAAATAAATCAATTAACGACGAATCACCTCATTAGCAAAAATATTATTGTAAATATCTTTCTCGCTCCTGTGTTTATTCACTCTTTGATGTAAAGCGCGTTGATTGATCCCGGAATGCCGACTTTTGCGTAAAGCTTTTGTACGGCTCTGAGAATACACTTCACGTCCTCCGGCTATTTCAATGATTCTGTAACACAAGAGTACACGTTCATCATCATTAATTAATTATCCTAAGCGCATATTTAATTTTCTACGGCTACATAAATTATATTACAATTAGTTCGTAAGACATTATTGATTATCAATCAAAACGCATGCAAAAGGAAAAGTGTTTTATGATTCGTAAACCTTCAAAATATCGTACGAATCGGTTAATCAATCTCATGAAACATAAGCAACGTGCAAACATGACGAGTGGTCGATTAGCTGTTGCCGCATGAAATTGTACGACGAACTATGCAAGCAGTATGATGATCTATACCTCGAGTCTCTCAACTTGTAGGAGCCTTGTTTTGAGTTGAGAATGATGATCTGATCGGAGTCGCAGTTACCCTGCCGACGGTCCTCCTCCGACGGCGAAGTCCCATCATCGGTTCCTTGCCACCTACCCACCACCATCCAATATTACTAATATACTTAACGTAATCGTAACATAGTTAAAATAAGCTATTTTACATGCAAATTAATTATTATTTAATAGGGATTCTGGAAAATTGTCTCGTATCGATCGACGTTAATTCAGACGAACAAATCTCATCGCTCTACATACATAGTTTATTTTTATAAGCTTTCAAACAAATTCAAATTAACATAAAAACATATATAATGCGAAAATAAATTATAACATTGTATTGAGTTATTTAAATTATTTTTAAAAAAATCTGGAAGATCTATAGAATCGACTGAAGAACCTAATAGAACCATGTAAAGCGAACAGAACACACATTTCACTGTATGATGCAACAGGCACAAGAAGAAAGCGGAACTGGAGTATGCACATACACACAAGTATATTCAGGAATTATTCTGAATAGCAAACCTTCTCGTTATATCGAGAGTTGAGATGATGTCATACCTGTCGGTGTTTGTGTCAGATTTGGCAGTGTTGGTGTGGTGGTTGGAGCGTCGCGGGTTGAGGTTGAGGTCGGCCCGCGGTCGGCACTTGGGGAAGAGGCGCGTGATGTGCTCGGGGGGAGCCGGGGGCGAAGCCCCTCGCGGCGGCTCCTCTGCGGGCGCCGTCGCCACGCTGCTGGCCATCAGGGCTCACCGCCACCTCATCTACAACAAACGACCGGCGCATTAGTCTCGAGACGATCAAAATTTAGCTGGAAAAGCTTAAACTCTTTTAAATAAAGATGAGAGATGCAAAAATTGTGGAATCGGCGAACTGAAGACACACCCCATCGAACGCATTTGCCGTCCGAGATGAAGTATAAAGCATCGACAGGATGAAAGAAATATATAAAAATATTGTTTCCAATAGAAGACTGGTCAAACACTGGCGAAAGGAGAGCGCGTACAAGTCAGCAACAGTAATTAACATGAATATTCATAACGCGGTTTCGGCACAAAGCGGGGAGCTTTCCTATGTGAAATGTGTCAGGAAAATAAATGGCTGTCCATTTTCAAAGTATAGAGGAATAAAGCCAACGTACACGTAAACAGATTATTTTTAAATACGTCACAAGCCTCACCGCATTATTGTTCAAATATTTAATTAATTCAATACGAAAAATCCTTTAAATAATTTAAATAATTGTTTAAATAATTTTGCTCGTCCTGTATGTATCTCACGCTATATCACAATTCATCAACACGTGTCCGGTCAACGTGACAGATATTAAAAAAAAAGTATAAAAAAATAAATTTAGTCAAAATTCAACAAAAAATCTTATAATTTTGGGCTATTCGTACTGCAAACAGTCATTCATTGTGGTAAAGGGAGCGATAGTATCGAAAAAACGTGACTATGTGGAAAATTCTATGGGGAAAATATCCACACAACATAGTGAGAATATTAAACAAACATTGATATGTTGTAATATGTTTCGTGTATACACGGTCTCATTTTATGTGGTACGTTACGTATAAAACGAATTTTATTAACCTATCCGTTACAGCGGCTCGAAAACAACCGTGTTGTCCGAAGGGGGTCCCTCAGAGACCCCAAGCACTGCGCAGATATTGATGAATTCTTCATCAATATCTTGAATTTTTTTTAAAAATGGATTATTCAAAGAATAAAAATGATTTATCATCATTTCGAAGGTGATAAATTAACCGATCCGTCACGGCGGCCCGAAAACAACCGAGTGGTTCTATTATAGACGATGTTTTGGATTTTTTAACTAATCAATACGACGCGAAAATGACACGCGCACTCGGCAATGTCTCGATGCACGTGTCAATCGCACGTTTCACTTGCACTCGGCACATCGTACCGGATGCGAGAGAAAAATCAAAAACTTGGGGTACCCATCGCAACAGCTGTTCATCGATAGAAGAGATGCATATACAGTTATTCTCAGTTTTACGAGGTTTCTCTGTTTTAGTAGAAAAAAAATGTGATGCAATGTTGCAATTGTTAGATATAGCCACCTTCTCATAAAAATGGGCTGTAAATGGCAAACAAATGTGGAAACTAGTTTTCTTAATAATGATCCAGATAGTTATTGATTATTTCAGTGAGGAATTATTAAAGCCAGCGTAATGTGACTCATCTGTGAGACGTTGGGGTATAAGTTGATAGAAAACGAGTAAGAAGTTTTTTTTAAAAAAACTAAATAAAGATAAATAAACAACAAATACAACCAATCCTCCTATAGCGCCGAGATAAGAAACAATCTAAAAAAAACCTGACCTATGGAAGGTTGGGGGCATATAAAATTTGGGGTTAGATTGTATTTTTTAAATTAAACGAAATCAATACAACAAACATTTTCCATTCTTATTTTAAATGACCTTTTATTTTTAGTTTGTTCACGCGCATCTTTATTTCGCGCGAGTATGTAAATTGACGGCGATCGATAAAGAAGCACTATAAGAGGGACTGTTGCACATGCCATCCTATAACAGAAAGCGCTATAGGAGGGTTGGCTGTACTTTCTTGGAACACACGACAGAACATAACCATGGTTTGTAGATATCATCAATATGATATGACAAGTTAACTGCGACTGAGCTAAGTTAGTACTCGGATAGGTCAACCTCCCGGTGAAATCTATGATGGACCTATGGCTTTATGACAATGGCCAGGGGGGGAATGGGAAGTGTGCATTAGCCCCGCAACTTTAAAAACTTGTATCGAATATTTATATGTGTAGATGGCGCTTAGACGTGAACTTTAATACCATCTATCCATCGTCAAATAAATAATGTAAATAAATAAAATAACATTGAAGAAAATTAGATTGAAAACGGCAGGGATGTTGAACTTCAACAAATAAAAAAGTGGAAAAGAATTATTTTATTGTCTTCTAGTTAGAGTGAAAA
>JAGXCT010035095.1:0-24234 GCA_022495035.1 Philopotamus ludificatus
AATAATTTTAAATATTATTTACCATGACAAAGCATCAACAGGTGCAGTATCGCCACGTAGATTAAGCTGTATAGATGCATTTTCTTGGTATTGCAATGGAATACTGCATTAATGAATTGTCTTTTTCCCCATTTATATTAATATTGGATTGTTGTGCCAAATACCATTCCACAAAGATATGCAGTTATAAATATTTTATTATTCGATTTTGCTGAGTTTTCTGAGGCATCGGAGTAATTAACACGAATGCTTGTCTTATCATAATAAATTTAACAGCTGTCGTAATGGCTACTTGATTATTTTAATATTAATGGTGTTGCACATCTATTAAAATTCAGATTATTACTTTTGTACCTAGGATGAAGCTGTGTCCGGTCCGTCTCAGTTCCATCCCTTGCCATCCACCCAAATCGCATATACCTGCTTGGGCAGTGGCGAGCCTGTGTTTAGAACTTTAACTGGGGGCTTTTTTTACAATAAAAAAAAAACATTTTATGAAGAAAAATTTCTTCTCTTGGCGCCTCTTGGTGCTCCCTAATCTTCCGGCGCCTGTGTGCACCGCACAATCTGGCAATATGTACGGCGCGTCCCTGAACTTGGGGCCGATTTAATCGGTGCAACAAAAGCAGTTTTTTTTAATGCGTGATTTAAAATTTAAACAAAAATTGCTTAAGAAAAGGGAGAATGGAGAAAGAAAGTAGCTTTGCACAACTTTCCGAAAGTCGAAGCACGCAAATGCCCTGTATAAAATTACATTTCTGATGGATGAATGTCCATGTTGGACAGGACGTGATTGTGATCCTGCCAGACGAACCCCCACAAACAGTGCAAAGATGCTACTAGGGTAAACTCTTTATGATTAGCCTTGAAATTACCGTGGCCAGTCAGGAATTGACTGACCCAAAAGTCTGAGAAGAACCAGCTACATTATCCTGGCTCTGATATCAGAAAAGAAGAGATAGGTAGTCCGCCTTTTAGAGGAGGCATTCCACCTCTCATCAATCTATTACTCACTATTCGGATGACATATTCAAAATATTTACAATAATGTTATATAAAATATGGCTCAGGTTTTCCAGGAAGGCCCGCTCTACGGTGAGTCTAAATGAAGACTACCTATGAGGAGCCACCGTGGCAATCATCGCATCTAAAGACTCCTTAGAAATACAAGCAACATACAACTAAGAAGGCAAGGGTAATAGGTTAAAGGAGGAGAATCTCGCTCCGACCTGGCTGGCGTAATTCCCAAAACCCCTGCAAGCAGGGATGGAGGTGACAAGGTCCTGGTGACAGACGGAGCCAGGGGACCGCTTCACAACATTAAACATAGTCTCTTTCTTTCAGAACAAAACTCCGGACACTCCAAAAGAATGTGTTCCGATGATTGTTCATTGGAGTCAGAAAACTCGCAAGCCGGGTCATCCCTGAGGCCTAGACGTTGAAGATTGACGTTAAAGGAGCCATGTTCCGTGACAAACTGGGACACCTAGTGATCAGGAACAAACCAATGCAGCTTCACTCGAGCTAGTACATTGGGGAAGACCGGAAACTAGTTCTGCCTGTACTCTCAGCAGACCGTATGTTTAACGCAATACTATAATAGAGTCTCTTCTTGAGTGCGGCTTGGTCTAAAGCTTTAAATTCGGTCGGGAGAATGTCCTGGTCCCTAATACGTTGATCTGATCAACCAGTCCGCACACTGGAACTGGAGTTACAAGTCGAACATCAGAACGCCAGCAAGGACCGACAGAACCGCTGTAGAGACAGTCCTATAGGCCCTGGTCAGCGCGATAGGCGGCAGTCTCTGGTCCGAAAGAAGCGGAAAGAAATGATTTTTTTTTTGGTTTCTTACTTTGAAACCGGTTTATCGCCTGCTGCCGTTTAGTTAACACTTCGCGGTCGGTGTTGTTTTGAAGCACTGGTAGGATAGTAAAAATTTTATTGTTTATTTTATGCCATTTTTTATTTTTTTTCTATCGAAAAGATATATTGGAGAGACACATTTGTGTCATTTTATGCTGTTATTTTATAAAGGATTAAATTCAAATGATGCTATTCAAAGTATCGAAAAAAATAGACTAGAAGTTTGGGTCTCGAACGAACTTCCTCCAACGGTATTAGAAAAACAACGATTGCTACTGAGTGTGAGAAGTGAGTCCTCTACACCAACCTGAAGAGAAAACCCCTGGGCTATCATTGACTAAAAATAGGTACTTTTTTTGTATTTATTGGAATATTTTTGAAATAATTCACTATCAATTACTAAAACCTGATCAGACTGTTGCAAAAGAGATATATTTTTGCCCAATTAGTACGATTATAGAAGGTACTGCCTAAAAAACGATCAATTTTAGGAAGCAATCAAAGATGTATTCTCCAAAATGATAATGGACGACCACAAGCAGCAAGAATTTAGAAGTTCTCCAACATCCACCATTTTCATCTGATGCCAGAAAATTATAGAGGTTATTTAAAAACTGTCTATTTGAATGAGAAGAAAGGGATTTGTCGCAATATAAAAATGCCTTTTCTTTCTGCTTTGCCTAATATTAATGTTTGAAATTCGAAGAAAAGTAGGCCAGTCGTCCTTGACCTTTTACCCTTAATCAAAAAATAAAATTGATTGCACAAAAAATAAAATTATGCAACTGAACTACGAAATTTCTTTCCGGTATCCCTATTAATAAATGAAAAGTGTAACACATAATATATTAGTATACATACGACAAACAAATCGACACGTGAAGCTGTATCTATTAATATATGTATAAGTAGTAGTATCAAATAAGTATAAGTCTTGTAGTAGCAAATCAACTGATAACTAATATCAGCAACATATTGACACAAGTCATTTATTGTTTAGCCATTCACTCTTTATAATACACGAACAATACCTTTTGTTGAAATTATGTTTATTAAAAACTTTAAATCATTTATGTAATGTGGTAAATTATAAATAGTATCATTTTTACGATGTTAATCTGTGATTTTTCTTTATCAATTATTTATAGGAAAAACCTGAAGCGTCATAGATAATATTGTTGAATCGTATTTATTACAAAAAAATATAATTTAATGTCATCATCAGCATATAAAGAGATACGGTGCATAGCTACATCTAATATACACATCTGGATAATAAAAGAAATCAATAATATATTAAAAATAAATATTTATTATTAAAATAGTTAAATAATACTAAAATAGTTCAGTGTCATTTTATGATGTTATCGCTTCAAATACCTATTATGAAATTATGCAGTTATCAATTTTTAACTATTCGATTGAGGTTGATGTCGTTGAGATTTCTAGGTATCGAGAGAGTTAACATAAATACTCATCATTAAACTATGTTTGTTATTGATTATTAAATTCTGAACAGTAATAAAACAACTGGATAAGCTAGAGCTCTCAGTTGTTCAGGAAGTAATTTAAATTAAATAATTTATTGTCTTCTTTAAATTATTATACTAATATAACTAAATAAATTAAAAATATAAACCAAACTAAGAATCAGACTGTCTAATTAATTGACAATAAGAAATGTTAACCTGATGTTGTCTTTTTTAATTAGAAGAGTTAAAACTGATTGAAAAATATTATGCAAGTTCACAGTAATAAAGTAAAAGAAGCTACATTTTCGGCAAAAAGAAGAATGTCAAGGAACAGTAACTTACTCAAAAAATGATAACAGTTCTTCTTAATTGTGTACAAATCTTCAAAACTTGGCTGTTGACGACTGAAAAGAATTGTTGGAGTTTTCTCCGCTCCTCAAAACACTTCAAGAATAATAGTAATTGACTGCGTATTTCAGGCATTGGTTGACTCACTAGACTTACAAAGGGACGGATCCCTATTTAGGCATCCGAACGATATTCATCGTTGCTACTACGACTTGAAACCCACAGGAAGGGTTAAGTTTGTAAGGAGTAGTATTGAGAAGGAACATGGCTGAAGGTACTACCCAGGCATTTGCCTTAAATAACTAGAGTGGCAACCTAGTCTAGGGTAATCATATCTCTACGCCATCGATGATGACAGAGATATTAGCAAGGATTTTTTGCCAAGGCTAGAGCCTGGAAGAGCTGGGACAAATGAGATATACTCATACATCACGGCGACCTTAGAGGTTTCGCTTTTGTAACCATACTATGACGTCCATCTTCGCTTATATGCCGTTTTTTTCTAAAGAGACCTCCTCTTGGTCGTTGGTGGCGACGAACTTGTAGCTCACGGGTCAGTAAAGTCAAGGGATTC
Organism: Philopotamus ludificatus; assembly: GCA_022495035.1. Lineage (NCBI taxonomy): Eukaryota > Metazoa > Arthropoda > Insecta > Trichoptera > Philopotamidae > Philopotamus > Philopotamus ludificatus. The sequence continues at coordinate 4,258 of JAGXCT010035095.1, forward strand.
CCATGCATACAAATATTCTTCTAGAGTCCTATTTATCCTATGAAATGATTGTAGAGGTTAAGATGCAATATTAGAATTAGATACGAATTCGATCCCTGAATGCTGAAAATATGACATGGCGTCTTTTATATTCAATAATATAAATTAGTCTCGATACTTTTGCTTCTTCTTACATCTTGTTAGGAAACCTTCCTTTTTAATAAAGTCTTTATCACGATGAAAGGACTACTTTTGTATAACGAGGTTAAAGCTAGCTTGTAACTAACTCGTCATGCCGAAAAGCCGTGAGAACATGAGACCGAATACCGAGACAAACCTCTTTCTACCCGTCTGGACACAGTGGGGAGAGTAAAATCTGATGTCAACAGAAGTAAAAGATATACGTCCGTTGGTTGTAATGGTCAAGGGAACTTAACCGCATACCAAGAGGCGTTGGACCACCGCGGTATGGAGTTCTTACCCCATTTTGATACTCCCATTGGCCTCGACTACCTTTCGAGAATCTGGTAAGGTCCAAACGAGCGAGTGTCTCTTGGTTGATGAATGATAATGATCATGATGGAATTAAAAATATTAATAGAGTCAATTTCTAGAATGATCTGGAAATAGATAGACATTTTATAAAAATGGAACATCTTTGGCAATCATCATCATCATATGCGCAACAGCCATATTGTAGAACCCTGGCCCCATCCAACACCAATCCTCATCTCATATGATCTGCAGCCACATCGCTCCATCTTCGTCTTTAGTCTTACTTTCTTCCGGAGAGAGAAGTCTTAAAATCTTCCTCCTCAGGATATCCAATTGTTGCTCGTCTTGTTTTGTCAGAGCCCAACATTCAGATCCGTATGTTAAGACGGGTGAGGGTCTTATAGAGCTTAACTTTGGTCTTCCTTAAGAGGCTGTGAATTTTTGGACGACTACAAAGTTATACTTGTCGACATATACTTTGTTTTGATTTTATTGATCTTCACTCCTATGCCCATTGTAGCTCTCATTATTCGCTAACATGCATCCTTGGAGGTGGAGATCTAGTTTCAATATATATGTCTGATTTGTTAACCTAGCCGTGCCGATGGGGTTTATTTGGGACCTCAAGTTTTTTTTAATTTTTCTCGAATAACTCTTTTAATTTAACTGTTTGTATTTGTTTAAAAAAGTCCAAAGTATAAATATTACAAATAATTATTGCCCGCAAAAAATAAAAACAATAATATTCGCTATTGTAGTTACGGGAGCGATGTTTTTTCTCGCTCGCATCTGATACGATGTGACGAGTACGAGTGAAACGTATAGTAGTGACACGTGCCGCGAGAGTTTGGCAGTCATTTATGGTGCGTGTCATTTATGCGTCATATTGATTAGTTGAAAAATTTGAATAACTATTTTTATTCTTATAATAATTATTTTTTTTTAAAAAAATATATAATATTGACTTGAAATGCTTGGGGTCTGTTTTCCATTATAAATAGAATATTTCCATCATCAATATCATTTCAAGTCAAGATATTGATGAAGAATTCGTCAATATCTCTAATATACCCCATTCGGACGACACGGTTAGTTTGGAGCCACTGTGACGAATCAGTTAAGAATGGTGGGATTCAGGAATTCTTCTCTTCAATGTTGGCAAAACGTTGTCAATTCATTTTTTAACTTTTGTTACAGAAAGAAGTTGCAGGAAGCCATGTCTGACGAATATTAAGACCGGTTTATGGCCTGTAAGCAAGTAAAAAATTAGGAAGCAACAAAGAAAATTAAATCTTTTCGACAGCCAGTATTCAATATTGCTACCAATGTCAAGATACGCCAGGGAGAACTGTATCAATTTAACCATGTGATAATTATACAGGCCGAAAAATTCTGTACATTTTAATTTGAGGTTTTATTCTCGTAATTATTTTTTTTTAGAATTCAAGTAAAAATTTCGCGTAATTAATATGAAATGTTGTCTTTGTAAAAGCACCAGAGCAATTTCTCGATGGAGAAAAGTTTTCAAGGTCCGGAGGCATGAGCCATTGGTCCAGGACCAGACCAAGACCACCCCGGCGGTCGGTTGCCAGCCTCCATAAACCTCAAGTTTTAATAGCGGATCATTTATCACACAGTATTGAATGTCTAAATTTTTCAAATATCTCATCATTTACCTGTAGCCCTGCGGCAGATCGGCTAGACGCCTCGTCCTGGTCCGATCGGAAACTTACAGGACCACAATCATATGATATAACACAACAACAACGCATATTCTATAAATAAATACGCTTGTTATTATCAGTAGATAAGTCAAATCATTGGTAATTCCCAATATTCATTTAAAAAATGGAAATTCCATATCGCTATCGTATGATCCATCTCAAGATTTATTTATATATATTTATTAAATCTAGGTTCATCTGTTTTATAATTGTCTGAATATCACGGCATTTTCTCATACAAATTGTTTCATGTCATATTTAAACGTACGAGTGACAGCTCTGACGTACGCGTAGCATCTTTACTCTACTTTACAGCATTTCAAAGCCGATGAATAGTATTTTATTTATTTTTCTAGCAAAAAATTGTTGGTAATCGGACGTTGACGCCGATCTGCATGAGTTGGGTTATAAAACAACAAGATGATACGTTTCATTTCATGGACTAATGCGATTACCACCTGTCCAATGCCATGTGCGGTTTGACTTTTAACCTCTTCGTGTTATCTTCAATGTCACTCATGTACTTAAAAAAAAACGAAGATTAGTCGTGCTCTTAAAGAGTTAAAGGCTTATTAACAATCGTACGATTCCCAAAGTGTTATTATATGAATTCGTCACGTGATATCCCGTAGTTTTAGAAGCCCACGATTTTTTTATGCCCTCGGGCATAGATTATAACTTAATCGGGCGGCCAAAAACACACAGCTATTATTACACGGGAACCATTATAAATCCAATGTGTAATATGTTATCTTCCCCGAGAGCCTATCATCGTGGTACAGGATGGATGCAAAGTCACGCAGCCCCAAAATATAAATAAATATTTTTGCGAGAACGTGCGAAAATACATAAGTTTGTTTGCGACGACGCGATATTTTTATATTTATTATCGTTCGAAATACGCTTTTTCGCTGCGTCATATTTCCGAAATGTTTTCCATGAAAATAATCACAAAATTTCAGCGTTTATATTTTTGTGTATCGTTGACATTGATTAAAGTTTCGGGGCGTTCGATTCAAAGTCACAGAACTCACTTTGACAATTGTTGTCTGGTGATAGTATCATTTAATTAGATAAGTTTCTGATCTTGAGATAATGAAATATTGATCCCAAGGTACATACAACGCGATTAGTGAACGATAATATTTTAAATTTGAACCTGAACGTTATTGTCGCAAAATGGCGACTCGTTATTCATTTGTTTCATTTTAAAAATGACTGAAAAAATCTAAAATACAATTAAAAAACCTTACCCCATTTTTTGTATGAGTGCTTATACTTCTATAAGGCGGACGCTATAGGAGGCTTGACTGTATTCATAAAAAAAAATATTATATTACTTACTTCAGTCAACCCTCCTATAACGTTTCCTGTAAATCGCTGTTTTCTACAAAAAATTCTAATATTTTTAAGGTCAATTTAGATATTTCGTAAATCTATAATACATTAATAATAAAGGCCAATGCTCTTTAATTGACAAGAAACTTTGTAAAAAGCAGCGATTTAGAAGAAACGTTATAGGAGGGCTGACTGTATTTGTTTGCTATCTGTTTTCAGACAATAACAGGGCTTCGTACTGTTATTTTTTTCGTTCCGGTTCAATTAATAGATCCGCCACGGCGGCTCGAAAACAACCGCGTCGTCCGAAGGGGGTTTATTTGTAATGGAAAATAGACCCCAAGCACAAGTCAGGTTGAATGAATTCTTCATCAATATCTTGAGTTTATTTTTAAAAATAGATTATTCTCAGAATAAAAATAGTTATTCATGATATGCTTCATAATTTTGTCGTTATTTTGATTTTTTTTATCTATCAATGCGACGCATAAATCAATGCGTGTCATCAGTACTTTTCACTCCCACTTAACACATCGTACCGGATGCAAGCTATAAAAAAACATCGTGCTCGTGGCAACAGAATCTAATATTATTGTTTTATTTTTTAACAAATACAAGGTTTTCGACTTGTAGGATTTATATTAAAAAAGTTATTCGAGAAAAATCAAAAACTTGGGGTCCCAAATAGGCACGGCTAGATTAACAGGACAATACCATTTGAAAAGGATCGATAAAAAATAGACAAGGGTTTTTGGGTACCGCACAAAACTTCAATAACAGCGCTGGAACAAAAGTAGTTATCGATATATAATTATTAATTTCGCACAAGCTTTCATCAAAAGCTTTAGAATAATAGCTTTTAACGATTAGATAATCAATACGACTCATTAATGACAAGCTCACTCGGGGATGTCTCGCCGCAGACTGAGGACACGCCGCCGACGGAGTTCTGTCGGCACCTGCCAATCGCACTGTTTCACTAGCACTTGGCACATCGTACCGGATGCGAACGAGAAATAACATCGCGCGTTTTTATTTATTTTTTCGCAATTGCGAACAATAGAGGTCAATGATTAGTTTTAATATTTATTCTTTAGACGATTTTAGACATATACAGATTTATATAAAAATTATTCGAGAAAAATCAAAGAGAAATTAAGTTAAGACTTTTCTAAAATGGATTATTCGCCGCCGACTGAACTCTCGCGGCGCGTGTCACTCGTACGTTTCACTCGCACTTGGCACATTATATCGGATGCAAGCGAGAAAAAACTTCGCGCCCATGGCAATAGAAGCGAATGTTGATGTTTTCATCATTTTTTCGCAATTACGTACAATAAAGGTCAATAATTATTTATAATATTTATTCTTCAGACTTATTTAGACAAATACAAATCATTGTGACATATAGCATTGATATAAAAAGAGTTTTGATTTTTCTCGAATATCTGATTGGTTCCGGAAAAAAGTAATGGGTTTTTTCAGTTTACAGTTCAGTTCAAGCGATTATTTTGAACATGTAGCGAAGAAGTTATAACCACGTTATGAAAAACGAGCGTTAAAGAAACTATAGACTACAGAAAATACATCATTTTGGCTTTTTTTGTTGTAAATTGAACGAAATTAATACACCAATAATTTTTCCAATCACATATTTTAAATGACCTTGTTCAATGTCAATGTCATGTGTCTATTTTTTAATCTCATCCGAACGGCATTGGCCCTTTTATTTCACGCGACAAAAGCGGTATAGGAGGGAACGTTATAGAAGGGTTTACTGCTTTTTTTAGTTCAGCTTCATTTTGTGTTCCGGCAAAAATAACGGTTTTCAGTAAACCTTTCAGTTCTGATTCGAAACACTAAAGTATATTTATTTGGTACGGATTTCTGACAAAAAATCATTAATTAATGAATAAATTTGCATTATAATTATGTTTAGGAAGAACTATGTCAATTTTGTGCTGAATATGCGGTTTCAGAGAGCGACATAGAAAATAAGCAAAATATCAATAAATAGCTATATATTTTATTGATCAATAAATAACAATTTGATATTGACATTTATGTTGGATAATAAAAATCAGTTTTATTCAATAGTAATAATAAAGCTTGTTTTATAACTTTACAAGTCATAATAAATTAATAAATCATGAAATAAAAAAAGACTGAAATATTTACACACTGCGGAATTTAATATAATCTATGTTCTAAGATGTTTTCAGTATTTAAGTGATGACTTTGCAATTGACAGAGATTTAAGGGACATTGACATTGCCGAAAAATCAGTTTTTTTTGTATCTCTGATTAGTCATCGATGAATTACAAAGCTGTTCACAACAATATTTACAGTTCAATGCATTTTATCACAAAATCTGTGCAACACAACAGAAGTTCAACGCGCTTTTTAAGAGATAACCTTTAAGAAATGTAAGTTAAATAGATAATTCGTCATATATAAACATTAGATGACCCAATTACATACATCAATAGTGACATACTTCTCAATCAAATTGCACTTGTGTACCAAAAATGATCTTCTTCATGATAAGTGTTATTGTGGCCGTTGTTTCTGGTAAATTAATTTATTATTATTTTAATTATGCATATTTTTATTGATTAAATATTCATTAAACAGGGATGCCTTTGAATGATGATAATAATCGAATTATTGGTGGACATCCTGCATCACCAGGACAATTCCCACATCAATCTTCCATACGATATAACCCTACAGATGAACACGTGTGTGGCGGAATCATCATAAATGATCGTACTATACTCACGGCAGCTCACTGCTTCTTCGGGTATGATTAAAGAATTATTTTAAATAGAATATCATCGAGATTTATTCTCTTATTGAATTGTTTACAGTTTTTCTACGTCGGATGTTTCTATCGTAACCGGAACGAATTTATTGGATAGTTCTGGAGATAGATATCAAGCGATTGAGTTTCATATACATCCCGAATTCCATTTTTTAAACATCCACAACGACGTGGCATTAGTGATAGTCGACAGGACGATAGAAATGAGTGATAAAGTTCAGACCATACCACTGTCGACTGGGACTACGGATGGTGATGTTGAAGCCATTCTATCCGGATGGGGATCCACGGTAATTAAATATTTATTTTATCTACAAAAAGTTTTTCCAATTTTTGAAGCACTTCGCTTTTCTCATCTTCAAAAATTCATTACGCATTTTCATTTTTTCTCAATTAACCTAGTCGCGCCGATGGGGTCTATTTTTTCTCGAATAACTCTTTTAATATAAATCCTACATGTCACAAACTTTTTGTATTTGACAAAAAGAGTCTAAAGAATAAATATTATAAATAATCATTGATCTTTATTGCCCGTAATTGCGGAAAAAAAATTAAAAACAGCTATATTTTATTCTATTGCTACGGGCACGATGTTTTTTCTCGCTCGCATCCGATGTGCCAAGTGCGATTGACACTTGCGGTCAGTATGCATCGTTTTCTTTTACGCCTCATATTGATTTTTAAAAAAACCAAAATATCGACTAATTCTTGGAATAAAACCTTTTTTTTAAATGTCAAGATATTGATGATAAATTCATCAATATCTTGAAATGCTTGGGGTCTCTGATAGACTTCCTTCGGACGACTCGGTTGTTTTCGAGCCGCCGTGACGGATCCACTTTGGCTACCAATGGCAAGATACGTCAGAGACAAGTGTACCAACACAATATAACAAATAAATGTATACAATAAACCCTTATTATATAATCTATAATAGCACTCCCTGCTATAGAGCGGCGTGTACGACAGTCCCTTCTAGATCGCCGTTTTTATACAATACATACACTATTCATGATCAAATTAAATATAATAAAGGTAAATGCCCTTTAATTGACAACAAACTATGTTTTTTATGAATATTTTTTTCTTTTTTGTAATTTTTTAATTCATTTTTTGTTCCAAAAACTTTCCGGGTTTGAATCGAAATACTCGTTCAAGTGGTTTTCGACATTAAATATAAAGACCTAAAAATAAAGTAATCGGAGGAAGCTTAAGTATAACTTTTTTTCTTTATGAGGGCGTTCATTGTCGCGTTAAAGAATTATTCCCTTTCTGTCAAACAAAATTGGACGTTTGATTTTTATTTTTTTGCTTAATTTTCCCAATTGTCGACAGTAAAAATCTGCAGTAATTGTTTCATCCGGTTTTAATAATTCACAACGAATTATTCCTCTTACATACCACCAAATGCACAAATGAAAATAAAGAATTACATTTGTTTCTCCGCTCTGTTTTGTTATGATTATATTAATACTTTATGAGCCGTTCACGCCTTTTGGCGTGATTTTGTAGCCAAGCGTTTGAGCTGTTCACGCCTTTTGGCGTGAGAGCCATACCCCACTTGGCATTTTTTTTCTGATAACGATGCACAATGTAATTCTACTATTTGACCACAGATGGATATACGTGCATGTTAGCTTGGATTATCATTACATGAAACCATGCCGGCCCCCAGGCTAGGTTTGATGTAAAACCTTGCGGCTCATAAAGTGTTAAAATATAAATAAAACACCTATCCTCAAATTTTGTAAGGGGGTTTGGCCTTCTATAGGACGGATTTCTATCTCGGTGATATAAAAGGGTTGACTGTACACAATTTTTTTACATGTAATATTTCAGGTTCTGGGTGGAGAATCGCCAAATGAGCTCCAGACGATCGAATTATTGACTATCACCAATGAAGTATGTAGTGCAGACCTTGGAGACTTCAAAGAAATCATTGATTCGCAGATTTGCACGTTAACTCGTGACGGCGAAGGGCCCTGTCACGTAAGCATTTATATAAAAATATTACATATTATTCAATTATTAATTAAATAAATTTTATATAGGGCGATTCTGGCAGCGCTTTAACTGTCAATGGAGAAGCTGTAGGGATCGTTTCATGGGCCATTCCATGCGCCAAAGGAAGACCAGATGTTTACAGCAGAGTCAGTTCGTTTATTTCATGGATCGATGAACATAAATTTGAATGATAGATTTATATAAATTAAATTAACTGTAATATGATTATTAATTAATTAGAATAATATTAGTTTTAATTGTTAGTAGGATAATCCAGAATAAATCGCATTTGTTTAACAATATTTTCGTATAATTAATTCATTTTAAAATGTTTAACCCAAAAACTGATAAAGAACACATCAGAAGTACACTTCTTTTTTTATTAAGGTTTGTTCGAAAACTGAAAGAACTAAAAGTATTTTTATGTAATTTATTATTTAAATCTACGCATGATGGTGATAATGGCAGCCGATTTAAAATAGAAATAAAAAGTACTACTGTCGCGCCCCCCTAACATTTTGGTGGCAGCGGTGGGATACCTTTTCGGTACTACTGTCGCGCCCCCCTTAACATTGGAGGCAGCGACGAGTTACCATTTATTGGAATACTGTCGCGCCCCTTAACACATGTTTACCAAATATGTAATTTGATCTCGAAAATTTAGCGTTTTTTCGAAAACGACGATCTATAAAGAAGCACTATAGGAACATAAACCGCTCTATAGCAGGAAGCACTGTAGGAGGGTTAACTGTAACATACGTTTCTATGAAAAGTTATGTTTTTATTTTTTTTGGGACCTATAAACTTTATTTTTTATCCTATTCCAGCTTTGTAGTTTGATACAGGTTTTTTTACGTAAAATACACCATTTGCAAATCAAATGCGCCCATTTGCAAATCAAATACACCTTTTCAATAGAAAATGGGTCAATTTGATTTGCAAAAGGGTGTATTTGATTTGCAAATGGTTGCATTTGATTTGCAAAAGAGTGTATTTGACGTAAAAAACCTGTACGCTTGTCTTATTATATAATATATTTTTTAGGGATAAAGAGTAGTTAGTATTGAAATAGACGAAATTAAGTAAGTTTTAATGAAGATTAGTCCCAAATGAGCATAACTACGAATCTAGAATTCAATATATCAATTGTCATAAAAAAACCCAGTATATGATTGATTTTTTTATAATCAGTAAATAAATCTCCTAAATACAATGCTTTGATACGCGGTTTTAGATAAAATTTCACAATTGAAATGATTATGAGAATTAGGACATAACGTATATAAGCACGATCGACTCGAGAAAAGATATTGTTACCTCTGTGGTCTAAAACGATGAAGTTCCTCTTCTTCTTCCTTGTCGTAGCCGTTGTGGGGCTCGCCGCTGGTAAGTCTTATACGCTAGACTCGTTGAATATTCAGAACTTTGTGTTTAATCATTCTGTATTACAGGCGCCCCAGTGGAGGAAGATGAAGCCCAATGGGATTGGAGAGTAGTCGGTGGACAAAACGCCGGTGCCGGTCAATTCCCGTACCAAGCATCTCTTCGCTCCACCCTCAACTCCCACTTCTGCGGAGGTATCATCATCAGCCAACGCACCATCTTGACCGCTGCTCATTGCATCACCGGGTACGTTGATATTTATTTATAAAAAAATGTAAAAAAAATGGTTACTCTTATTTACCGTCCATTTTTTGCAGACGCACTGCTTCAAGCACCATCGTCGTCGTAGGAACCCACTTGTTGAACAGCGGTGGTGACAGATACACTGCCACCCGTCTCATCGTCCACCCACAATACAACGCCAACCTCATCACCAACGATGTCGGTTTGGTCATCGTCCCAGCAATGGCCTTGTCTGGAAGCGTTTCCGTCATCCCAATGTCATACTCTGAAACCGGCGGCGGAGTCACAGTCACCCTCTCCGGATGGGGAACCACCTCAGTACGTATATCACAATCAATTGGATTCAAATAACGCCTGTAGATTTAACAATAACGTTTTGTTTCAACAGTACCCAGGATCCATCCCCAACAATCTTCAATTCATCTCCTTGAGATCAATCACCATCAACGAATGCCAAAACGCCCTTGCCAGCGTCAACCAGGTCTTTGCCTCCCAGATCTGCACATTCACCCGATCAGGAGAAGGTGCATGCCACGTAAGTGCTTCGATCGATATGTCAATGTGACATTTGAGAGATTTCGAAATAAAATATTACAACATTTTCGTTTTGATTGCAGGGTGACTCCGGCGGTCCATTGGTCGCCAACGGACAAGTCGTCGGTATTGTGTCATGGGGATCTCCATGCGCCAGAGGATTACCAGATGTCTTCAGCAGAGTCAGCTCCTTCACCACATGGATCGATGCCAACAAAGAATAAGCTCTCAATATGAACTCATCGCCAATTATAAAACCAACTTTGTAAAAAATGATTGTACACCAAATATTTATAACCCAAACACCAATATTTTAAAAATGCAATAAACCAGATATATGAATTAAAAAAATATGTTTTTTTATAACCGCAAATTTTACATAACGATGAACTGCCTAAATACGATATATCGTTGTAGTCGGCGAACAACATTAAGCCAAAAGGTTAAGCAATGTTGAGTACGATGAATACTTGGATAGATATCTAAGTACAACATATCATATAAACAGAAAGATCTTTTCGATAATTCAATTAATTATATAAATAAATACATTATGAATTAGGGATTTTTTTTGCCATAGTGATAGACTTTATACATTATTCTAATGAATCTTAAAATATTATAAAAAATATGTATTCTTATCGTGTAAAAAAAATACATCGTAATAGAATTACGATAAGAGATTAACACAATATTATCCCATTGTCACATAATTGCTTTAATTAATTATCAATGAATCAGTTTGATTTTACGATTGAGATATGCTCAAATATTAATTATTGTTTTACTGATTTGATAAAAAAAAATATTAATCATAATAATGTATCGTCTTATTTTTTACAATGATTTTTTAAATTATTAAAATTTTATGAACAATGAAAGAATTATTGGTCTTGTGTCAATAGATTAATTTAATAATCCAAGTCCAAGATATGGGTGTTGATTTTTATTAATATGTAACTAGGACGATTATAAAATGTTATAACAATCGATAACCGAGATTACATTAGTTGAAATGCTTAATCATTATTATTATTGTTATTAAATTTTACCAGATTTTTAGCAGTAGATATATTCCAAAGATATTATCGAAATGAAGAATGCAATTATTTCAGAGATGAATTGTCAATTAAATGAAGATATTTATTTAGTGCTATAATTTTTGAAACACAAATCCGAAAAAAGTTTTTAATGAAAATCAGCATCATTGATAGTATTGAGTTGTTATTCGATCAGAAGTCGTCATTTTATAATATTTTTTAAATAAAATATAGGAGCAAGGCAAGAAATTGATTTATCATTTAGTGAAAAGTACAAATGTGATTAGGTTAGACTAGGTTATCAGATATCTACAAATTGGGGAAACTTTAACCGTTCAGACGCCACGGCGTGCAGGCACGCGAAACCGGCTAACCAACACGCCACGGCAAACGCTACTACGAATTTGTTTATGAATAAATATAATATTTTTAAATGAAAACTAATGCAGAGACATCTTATGAAAGGCAATGTGATTGTTAGAATGTCGATATGTTTAGCCGTTTCATTTTATTTTAAATTTATACGGCGTACGTAAAAATCCATATAATTGGCTTGGCGATTAAAGGGTTAAAATGTAGCCAGCTTAAGCGATCATATTATATATTCCCGAATAGCCTCCTTACTAGGGAATTTCTCCTTGGGAAAGGTCCATACAATGATTAAAATATTGCTATTACGCTGCATGGTTAATGCTAGCTGTGACTCGTCACGCTGGAACCCCAAGAGAAGAGAACGAATACCAAGATAAACCCAAACTTTTGCATGGACACCGATTGAAAATACGATATCAACAATGGAATTGTGGGACCCCAACTCCCTTGGCATAGACTACCATTCGAGAGTCTGGTAAGACCCAAACGCTCAATGAGTGAGTGTCTAGAGACTGGCAAATGATGATGATTATGAGAGCAACAAAGGAACGAGTAGGATATATCACAAGTAGACTTATACTTCACCAGTCATATATTAAGAGGCTTTTTGAAAATGTAATTGAAAGATAACTGGAAAAAATGTTACAAAGTAATTTGGTTTTATGACTAGCTAATGATATCTGATATAGCTTTTTATTTTTTGTTTGAAGAAGATCTGAATCAGCGTTCATGACTGTTCTTATTAAATTTTGCTATTAGGCACTATTTCAAGAGAGCTGTATCAAGAAATGTAATTAAAATATTCCTCCTTTCATAGAATATAATCATAATTGTATAGAATCGCATAGATTCTGATTCAGGGAGTTCAGATTAAGAAATGGAGGCAGGTAAATTATGTGTAAGTATTAAAATCTTCTTCATTAAGTACCGTGTCCATTTTTGGATGACGGTGATTTACTTGCTCTTGTTTTTTCATACATTAGTAGATTTTTGACGAGCTAAAACGATTCTGGAGTTTCCAATTCGATCCAGTTAAGAAAGCTTCCTTTTTCCCAAACACCGTTTACCTTCTGCTTTAACTTTCATGATGGTCTGCAGAAGGCGAAGAAAACTTTGTTCCCCGAATGATGTCCAAAGAACTTAATTTTACAGTTTTTTACGGTGTCTAGAAGCTTCCGCTTCTTGTAAAGAAGATTATAGTCCATGGAATCTCCAATATTCTTCGGTAGCAACTCATTTCAGATGCTTCGAGCCGGTTATTGTTATTGTCGTTACTAGCAACGTCATAAAATACGAAGGATATATAAGATCCAGTGTTGCCATATGGAAAAGAGTCATCGATGCCAAAAAGTACTCAGGAGCATCAAGAAAGAGCTTCAAAAAAGTAAAGCCAGGAGAATTTTCGCCTAAAAACAGCATTACTATGTTGCATCGCCTCCGTATTCACCGAATATGGAGACCGTGAGACGTCTACTTACTCGTTAAGGTGTAAAAAAAGTCGACGTTTTGCCAACATTGAGTAGATAAAGACAGAACCAGTATAAAAAATACACGTCATACCGAGAATTGCCTTTTCAGCAGATCTTCGAAGATTAGGAAAAATTAATAAAAACAGGGATTTTTTTTTTTTAAAAAAATAAATAATTGACGAGTTCCTCTCTGAAAAATGTGCAGTTAAAAAAAAAACAATCAAATCAGGTGGATCGTTGTACTGATTAATTACATAAATCATATATATATGTAGCTAGATGCGATATCTTCTGTCTGTTTTAGGCAAAATGTCGAAGACAAGTCTTATTTTTCTCTTTTTGGCTGTATTGGGACTCTGTTATGGTAAATTATTTCTGTAAAATGTATTTTTGGTTATATTTGTAATATATTGTTTCGTTCTACAGGAGCCCCAATCGAGGATGACGATGCTCAATGGGACTGGAGAGTAGTTGGAGGACAGAACGCCGGCGACGGCGCAATTCCTTACCAAGTATCTTTACGTTCTTCGAGCAACTCTCATTTCTGCGGAGGAAGCATCATCACCAGTAGGACCGTTCTGACAGCTGCTCACTGCGTCGTCGGGTAAATATATATTATGTTACTCACTTATCAAAGAAATACTATTCAAATTATAAACCATTTCAGCCGTTCCACCGCCAACACATTGGCCGTAGTAGGAACCAACCAGTTGCTGTCTGGTGGATTCGCTTACACAACGTCACAGATCAGAATCCATGCTTCATACAACTCTCAAAGCTTGGCCAATGATATTGCCCTTGTCATCACGGCCGCTGCCTTCCAAACAAGTGCCAGAATTCAAATTATACCAATCGGAACAACCACTATTGGAAGCGGTGTTACTGTCACATTGACCGGATGGGGATCCACCTCAGTAAGTAACAACTAAACGTAAAATACATTTATTTGCGCCAAAAATAAAATAACGCAATTCTCATCAGAATGGAGGAGGCTCCCCTAACAATCTGCAAATAATCAACTTGTTGAGTATTGCAACGACAACGTGCAGAAACAGTCTATCGGGCATCGGCTCAATCAGCGACAGTCAAATATGCACATTCACCAGGTCCGGACAAGGAGCTTGCCACGTAAGTATACGAAGAATAGATTCGCATTAGTTTAATGATTTATTTTGATTAATGATTTGCTTTGATCAGGGTGATTCTGGTGGTCCATTGGTGACCGGCGGAAGAGTCGTCGGCATTGTATCATGGGGAGTGCCTTGCGCCGTTGGTTTCCCGGATGTCTTCGCAAGGGTATCGGCTTATCAATCATGGATTATCAGCAATCAAGTATAAATCGGCATTGTTTATAATTGTTTTTGTAATTAAGCAGATAAGATGTGTATCGCAAATTAAAAACAAATAAAATACGTAGACTCTGACCGCATTATCTTATTTTCAATATACATACAATAAAAAATAATTAGTCGATTTAAGTGCAACATGATAAAGACATGTGTGTTGTTGATCTTGCTCGTGGTAGCATCTTGCAAATGCAATGGTATTGTACAGGTTTTACACTTCAAATTGGACGTTTTACAAATCAAATTGGACGTTTTGCAAATCAAATTGGACGTTTTGCAAATCAAATTGGACGTTTTACAAATCAAATTGGACGTTTACAAATCAAATTAGATACCTCATTGTATTTTATAAAAAAGTTGTACATTCATAATACATATACATATTATGTACATTTTTAAATAAATAAAAGATATAAAGCAAAACGTCCAATTAAATAAGCAAAACGTAAAACGTCCAATTTGATTTGTAAAACGTCCAATTTGAAGTGTAAAACCTGTATCTATAATATTGACATCATCAACAGGTATAATATTTATTTTCCGTTTGAACAGACGGTTCTAGCAGAATCATAGGCGGCGAAAATGCTAGGGTGAATCAGGTGCCTTACCAAGCGTCATTGCGTTCAGCATCCAGGTCGCATTTTTGTGGTGGTGCCATAATCACGACTAAAACTATACTAACAGCAGGACATTGCGTTCATGGGTTAATAAATCAATATACATACAGTGGAACCTTGATCTATCGTCTTTCAAGCAATGAAAACCAACGAGGACCAAAAACGATGAAAGCGGGAATGCGATTAAAGCTTTTAATACATTCATTTGGTGCTAAATTCCCTATATTCAAGCAATTTACAAAGTATCAAAAGAATATTCTCAAGCTCGGCGAAGCTGGACTCCACACCAGTCTTTCGCTTATATGATTTACCTCACTTCCTCATTGACTAGGGAATCTAATTCATCTTAGTCTATATCAACTTGCTTTTCGTCTAGATCATCATTCAACTTCTTGAATCATTTTCAGTATACCGGTTAGAGTTGTCTTCATATGGGACAATACTCAAAGGCGAGCATTTTGTGGTTCATTGATCCATATTTGAGTTTGTATGTATACTTAGGGATAGCCCCCGTTCGAGTACCATGGCAGTGTCTTGCGTCTCACCATCGGGACAATTGATTTCGAATATTAAGGGGCCAATCCAGGAATTTAGAAATCTGTACTACGTTTGTTTGGGTAATCGTCTTTAAAGATCTTGATTTCCACAATGATAATGTGTCTTGAAAATTCTTCATTTGATTATGATGATTTCGTATGGCTTTTCGTCGTTCTTTGTGTACTCGTCATTGCTGGAGTTGCCTCCGTCCTTCAAAATACCCCCCCAACGAATAGTTTTTGCTGGGTTAATTAACCTAACAAGGATGTGCGTTTCGGGTTCTGTGAGCAGGATAAGAGCGGTTGGGGCTTTGTCACAGTCGTTCGCAGTTTCCAGGGGAGTGAGACAAGGGGATGCTATATCCCCAATATTTAAATTAGCCTAGGGAGGCTGCGATCAGAGCCACATCGAGTACGGCACGCCGATCCTTGGAAGGATACGGTACTGCTAGCGTACGCTGACGGTCATGATATTGTCAGTCGCACTAAGAATGAGGTTGTCGAGACGCTCGGTACTTTCACGGCAGCGACTTCCAACCTGGGTCTGGAGGTAAATTGGTTCAAGACCAAATATATTAAGGTTTTGCGATCAGGCAGAGAGCGGACCTCTGTTGATGTGGGGTCCGGGTCTATTGAATGGGTTAAATAGTTCAAGTACCTGGGAATCTCTGCCCGTATACAAAATGCGAATCGATGCTATTATGCCCTGTCTAAATTACTGGGGAATAGGTTGCTCTCGAGGCGAAATAAACTAAGAATCTATAAAACTATCATTCGCCCGGTGGTAACCTATGCGTGTAGGTCATGGTCTCTGGCAAGCCGGGACATGCATCATCTTGATCGGTTCGAGAGAAAAGTCTTAAGACAGATCTTCGGGCCGCGTCCGATGGAGAGGTTAGTCCCGTATAGAAACATGCGATCCATCAACGAGGTCATGGCCATGTATGGGAATATACTAGTATCCTCATGCATTCGCACACAATGTCTACGTTGGGCAGAGCATGTAACCCGAATAGGAAGCGATAGGCTGCTCGATACTGTTATGAACTCTAGATCTCGGGGAACCCGCCTCGTTGGCAGGCGGATGCGTTTCTGTTGGGGCTTGGGCAATGGATGGAGGCCCAGGACCGGCAGAGATGGCGTAATGTCCTTCAGGTGGCAGGGACTCGTTTCGGGTCGGGGGCCACATAATGTATGTATGTATGTATGGGTAATCAGGGAACGGGTAGACCCTCTAGACTTATGGAGGCGGGGTTCCTTTTCAGGCCTGGTACCTTTTGTATCCAGGATGAAGCTGTATCAGACCGGTCCGACACAGTTCCATCCCTTGCCATCCACCCACACTGCATACTGGCTTGGGGACGGTTCAATCGGTGCAACAGAATCAGTTTTTTTCTTGAAACGCGTGAAGTTAAAATATAATGCTAGATTTTTTTAAGAGAGGGGAGAAGGGAGAGGGAAAGTGGCTTTGCACAACTCTCCGAAAGTCGATGCAAAGCGAGTAAATGCCCTGTAGCAAATTATACCGCTGACCAGGTATATATGTCCGATAGGGACCTCCACTGGGAGACCCGTAGGGGAAATCTAAATCGTGATGCGCAGCGTCCAGGTAAGGACAGGACCACAGAACGGAACTGTAATCCTGTCAGACGTGCCAGCGATGCGGAGATGCTACAAGTTTAGCCTTGAAATTACCTTGGCGAGTCAGGAATTGATTGACCCAGAAGTCTAGGAAGAACCAGCTGCAATAAGCCTGGATCTGATATCGCGAAAGAAGAGATAGGTAGTCCGCCCTTTGGGGGAGGAATCCCACCTCTCCTACCACTGATCAAGAGCCAATTCGATTCTCAGGCTGGTAGACCAATGCTCTACACCTTAACGACAAGAACTAGAAACAAATTTTCGAGTAGCCTCTACAGCCCGAGACCCACGGGAAGAGTAGTATTGAGAAGGAAAAAGGCAGAAGATACAATTCCAACAATCACCTTTAGGTGACTAGGGAGTCCAGGGGTGGTTCGTCCTTTGGTGGCAACCGGGGCACTGTTCCTCACTCATTTCTCCTAATAAATAAAATAATATTGAACTGTATTCGTATGTGTTTCGGAATTCTTATATCCGCCCTGGTTGCGTGGTGACTGGCTTTGACGCGAACGAGTGTTGTTGTTTGGCTAGGTATTGGAAGTAAATAGAAAAGTTCCGCATTACCGTATACAGAGGGTCGCTTTTTATTTGCTGCGTAAAACTCTGTTTGGGGCAGACCTGTATGTGCCCTGCTGGTCTATATGTTCTACTCGATTCGAAATAAACGACACCGTCAAGGTTTTGCGACTATATTTTGCATTTCCCTTTCTGGAATTTGAATATCATCAACTGATTGATGAAAATTCTTCAAAACTTTCGAACGCTCGAGCCGCCCTGAGTGAGCCGTGTTAACAAGTGCCAAGCCTGTTAAGAGGTGTTTTATCCCAGGCTCGCCCCTGGAAGAACTAAGACAAAGGAACCATATTGTCTCACAGTGATCCGAGAGGTTTTCCTTTTTGTAACCGTTAGTGTCTCGGGTTAGATATCAATATAAAGTTCTTCCAGCCACGAGGCTAAATGTGGAGGAAAACGATACATCGAGGAACATTACTCTTATGGGTTTAGCTGGGAATAAATGTGAAAACGATAGATCAGGGTTCCACAATAATCAATTTATATGTATAACGACAAGTGATGAGTTATAAAAATATTTTTCCTTCAGCCGAACAGTCGAAAACACTCTTGTGGTGGTCGGCAGCGCGTTTCTTGTATCAGCCGACAATGGGCATTACAATGCGTCCGATATCATAATTCACGAATTGTACAATCATTCTTCATTAATCAATGACATCGCATTGGTAATCACGGAGAAGGTCATAATAACTTACTATGCCGTGCTGGAGATAAAACCCAGCGATTTGTTTATCGATCCCGATGTAACCGTCACTCTTACCGGATGGGGAATGGATTCGGTAAGTCGCAGAATATTTATATAATGGTTTTACAATGTATAATACTCTAATTTATTTGCAGTATCCAGGATCTACGCCTAATAATCTTCAGATTGTCAATTTAACGAGCATATTATTGGGCGAGTGCAAATCAAAGCTTGAAGGTTTTGGTGAAGTCAATGAGAATAACATATGCACATCTACAAGAGGTGCAATAGGAGCTTGTCATGTAAGTTTGTTGGTACTTAATGATGATGATGATTTCGTATGGCTTTTACTTTGCCATTCCTCGCGCGCTCGTTGCAGGTTGAAGTTGCCTTCGTCCTTCAGAGCACGCCAAGAATAACATTAGTTGGCTACGTAATCCTGGTGTAGGTTCATCCTAAAGCTAGTCTAAAACAACCGCCGGGTGTGGCATTGCTTCCATCCGAACGAGTTTGGTCGTTGCCACTACGGTCTGGGAACTGGAGACGGGGTGATGAATTGGATGACTTTGAAAAGATTGGTGATGTGAAGGAGAGTGGCTTGATGAACTATCCCGGCATTTACCTTTGGGTGGCTAGGGAGCCGGGACAACCTAGCCCGGGATAATCGCGCCTTTTCAACAGTTACTGATGAGAGAGGCGTTAAGAGGTGTTTCTTACCAGGTCAGATTAACGGGCCGGAGCGGCGAGCGTGTTGGTTCTTGGTAGTCCATGGTGTCGATTTTTATTATAGTGTGGTCGTACTTCAGCAGGCTTCTCTGACTACTGGCCCGATCAGATGTAGATGTCGAGTTTCTCCAGCCATGCCTCTGGCTGATCGTCGGCTTTATTTAAGGCGTGGATACCTCCGCTTAGTTCTCAGTGGGCAATCGTTCACAATGTGGAGTATGGAACTTAATTATATCCGTGATTATTATGAGTCGAGACAGGAACCGGCGCACTTTTTTCTTCGCTTCGAAGAACTTCTGGGACCCAATTTTCAATATGATGTTTAGCAAACATTCTTTCGAGTTTTTTTTTCATCTTCGGGAATATACGCCAGTAATTTTTGGGCCCACCGAGCTAGTCTATCTCTGGTTCGGAGACGCCTTCTTTCGGGCCAAAGACTGCCGCTTA
>JAGXCT010035095.1:25498-60580 GCA_022495035.1 Philopotamus ludificatus
TATTTATATTACTGTTATATAATATAAAATATTCATGCAAAATTGTATGTACATAAGATTTGGGATTTTATGATTTTACATAAACATTTTGTACATTTTAACGTATTCTCACTAATATCGTGTAATATATTTTTTTTAATTTTTGTTATTGATTATGATTAACAAATAAAACTGGATTTAATAATAAAAATAAATAAAAATCGGGAATAGGTAGAAGTCGCTTGATTTCAAGTCCAGCAAAAACGTAGACAGAAACATTACAATGGTGATTTTCTCCAAAAATTTGAGTAAATAATCACTAAATTGTGACGATTGGTATTTTTTATATAAAACTTTGAATATGGTAATCTTTAAGACAGATTATTATTTTATGGTGTTAATTCTATTGTTATTCCAGGGCGACACAGGCGGACCTTTAGTTAGCAATGGCAGAGTTATCGGCATTTTGTCTTGGTTCCATCGTTGTGCAGATGGATTCCCCGATGTACACACAAGAATCAGCTCTTTTTATGACTGGATTAAAGATAACCAAGTTACAGTCTCAACATTGTAAGTTTGTATTGAAATATAAATATATAAATAAAAATGGTTGATAACTCCTGGTGCTATCGATGGTATTTGCGTTGTATCCCAATAAAGGCGTGGCTTCCAGATTTTATCGACGAGTACGGGAGAGAAGTAATTTGTTTCGATTTACCATCTGCAATTAAAACACAACTTGCCCGTATACAACACGTTGATTATAAATCATTGATTATTCTTATTATCGACATATATTTCGGCACATATGTTTTGCAAATCAATTAAATCATAATATTGTGCATAATTTTAGCACAGTTTAATATCGTAATATCTCGAGTATATTTCCCTCTCTGAATCGATTTAGTGTAACATTTTCGGGCTGGCTGCCCTGTTATCATTTCGAAGGAAGAGCGTAAAATACCCCGGAGCTGGATACCCTTGTAAATTCACCATAAATTATGGCATGTAATCTTGCGCAAAATGATCACTTACAAACAATAAGATATATCGACCTGACAATGGGGCTCATTGTGCAAATGGCCATAACAATGCCGCCATTGTTTTAGTCCGGGACTCATTATCCCTATATTTACTCCGACGGTTCTGGTGTGTCTGGCCGTTGGATTCAAGAAAAAAAGAAATGATCCCAATTTTGTGCACGCTCTCGCAGATATGTGTTTATATTTAATTTAACAAAATAAAAGAGAAATACGTAATGTATGTCCACCCTGCGCGAACGTTGGCAACACTGACGAATATGTCACAAATTCAAATAATAAGAAAAATAATATTCATAACAAATGTTTATCATCGCTGGTGGTGAATTTTACTGGTTTATTTGCATTAAAACATCTTCATGAAGTAAGTGTATTTATCCTTCCGCATATACCTCAATAACGAAGAGTCAGAGATCTTCAATCTTAAATCACGAACTATAATTAAAACATACCGATGCATTATTACAAACAGGGTTGTGAAAAATATTTTTAATTTTATTTAAAATGTGTATATATTCATTATATTAATGATTAACAATATATCACATATAAACATTAAATGATAAGATTTTTTCAAACAGATTGAATATCATTTAATGGCGTCTGCGGAATGACACACCCTCGACCATTGAATTTTATCATCAGTAGGCGTTGCTATATCGTCCCATTATATATAGAATTTATAGAACCACTTATTGGTACATCTGCTCCGAGCCGTTAAATTGCGGGGATAAATTCATCTGATAAACTGTACATATTGTTGTTTTTGCAAAGATTTTTTTATTATTAAACAATGTCTATAATACTCATCATAAAATAGTATAAAATGCATCATATATTGAAGCGTATAACAATTCTATTACATATTAAACATTTAAAAATCTTATGTTTATTCAGAACGATTCATAAAACTAGATAATATATAACATTTAATCATTTTTATCATATATGTATACATTTGATTAATTAAAATATATTATTAATAATAACAATCAAAGTACATATCTATATTAATGAGACAAGTGTTTTTAAATAGATTTTATATATAAACAAAAATTTAAAAAGAGAAAATTATAAATATACAAACATAAACAAGTGCTTATAGAATTTAAAGGTGTGATAATATAATATTAAATTAATAACATATAATGAAGAAATGATATTTTAAAAATCATAACATTGTTTAAACTTATTAAACGCTTATTTCATATGATTATTAGTTGTAAATAGATTTCAGCCAAAAATATTATTCGACGAAAAGTGACATTTATAAATGAAGGTTATGTACAGTGTGACCAGTCTAAAATATTAAGGCTGCTATTCTGACTGAATTTTTATGGTGTCGTTAAATAAATCGTATACAGTAAAATATCGATATACAGTTAAACCCCCACTGACAATAAAATTTGACCGTGTAATTTAGAGTCGTGTAATTAGGGAAGTGAAGTCGTCCGGCTTTGTGCGTATAGCCTGGCACGTGTTGAATACACAGACGCTAGCCAACGTTTGACTGTATGTGAATGCGACCGCGCAATTGGGGGATTTGCGGCGAATATTTCAACTCAGCGCGTAATTCGGAGTAGTGTAATTGGGGTTTCCACTGTAGTGGACTAAAACAGGTGAGGAGGTGTCCGACAAAGCAGAAAGTATAGATAATAGTAAGTTTGCAAAAATATGTTTTTAATACGAGTAAAATTTCCATAAACGGATTTAAAATATTATGTTATTTAAAATAATGATAAAGTAGTAATTAAAACTTTAATTCACGTAATCACATGGGAATAAAAAAATAAACATTCCTTTCAACAGAAAATATACCATATTTGTACACAAGTTAGATATGGAGTATGTATATTGTTACCATACCGTTACCGACGTTACCAGTACGTTACCGTATATCATACGCAGAATATTGTTTGAATATAAGATTAAAAGGATGTTTTAAACAATTTTCACATTTATAGAGGTCCAGTTTATTCAGGTTTTACCGTAATAATAAATACGAGTTATAATAAATTATTGAGTAACGTCGTAGTGCAATGAATTGAAAAATTCAATTCGTTTTATATATTTCTGCAATATAAATCGATTGAAAATAAATTGTAATCATTTTCAAATTATGTACTATGCCATCTATTTAATTACACTTAAATTTGTTTTGATTAATAAAAAAATAATTTAATTTGTATAAAAACTGCATACACATTATTTTTTTATGTTCATAATTATTTTTTTGGAGTAATACATCGGACATATCAAAAATAATTATATGCTCTTGACATTTATAGAGTATATTAAAATCAACATATAGCAGATTAATGTGGATGAGGGTGTCCATTAAAGCTAAAGCACGTCTGATTTAATGCGACAAATGAGATTAAACATTTGATCGGTAATATGATGAAATAATCCATAGAAATTTCATAACACGTGGACATTGTACTTTGAATAAATATTTATTATTTAATATTCTATATAAGTATGGTATGTATAATACACATCATGGCATTATATAATTAGTATATTTTACTTTAAAATGAATTGCATAAAAGTATGAAATGGGGGAATTAAATTTATGATGCAAAATTTATAAGTGAGAACAATTTTAAACAGTCGATATATATTTTATTTTACTATAAACTAATTAGAATATTTATTTTATATAAATTTCGGTCGTTAAATATGCGTTTAATTGCAATAAAATGAAAAAATATTTTCCGTTGATCGGCACGTGTTGCGTTGGCAGCACTGAGCACACGCGGTGTTGGCAGCAGTGTCGAAAAGCAGGGCGGCAGCCCTAGCATGTGGGTGCGGGACCGCGCGGGTCGCAGCTGAGAGCGCCGCCCCGCCGCCCCGCGCACGCCTGCCGTCCACGCTGCCCTCGTGCCGGCCAGCTTTTAGGTTATAACACTGGGACACGATACGAATCTCGCATCTATAGAGGCACATTTGCTCCCCAAAAACTAATTTGCTCCGTCAATCTTAATTATATTACCGCGCGGACGGCGTAATTTGTTAATTAAACCTCTAATTGATACTTAATCGCGCTTATGTGATGCGATATTGTCGAGTGTTGCAATTTTTAATGCTAAATTTGACAGGTGGCTAATGAATATGTGCTTTACGACACGTATTGGCTCGCCCATCCTTTTACATCACATGACATTCCATATCTACATTATTCTGCGTTAAAAATATACCAGATCGCATCGCAACAGTTGCTATTTGCCGTGATAATTATATAAAAAAAAAAATTTGTCATCGGATTTCATCGTTGCGGACTTAACACGATTTCCGCTGAACCGCACGTATCGTCGACTGCGTTAATTGCATACGTTATATTTGCCGATTATCGCCATAAAATTTATTGACATCGTTAGCCAATAGTTATCAGGTTAGAATCAAACGTTGCATTTGGCATTAAATACAACATTCGGAACGAATATATTTATGATCGTGGATTCGTTTGAGCCGAGTCACCGAATGATTAATTAAATTGTTGTAATTAGATTATCGATAATAATTTGCAATATGTTAATGCAATAGTCGCAATCGTCATATTTTATCGTTTAGAATATAACGATATGTGCAATGAGACTAATTTGTTTTTGTATTTATTTACAGATAACAAAAAGATACCGATTCTGCATAACCCGATGTGTATCATTTAGCTAACGTGTGGTTTATAGAAAAAAATGTAATTTTTGAATCTACTAAAATTGACAGGTATATTTGTGTTTGTTTATGATTTTATATCGAGAGATGTTTGCGTTGATATACAATTTTGCTTAATCTTTATCTTTTAAATCCAACTTAATGCTTGAAATACTAATATTCGATTAACGTTTTGTAATACCCGTCTATATATTACGGCACGATAACCTTAGATCGACATTTTCACGTCTATTATTTGAAAACGGGGGGAAAACAACATTTACGAACCTCATTATAACGAGTAAGAGCATTAGTCGGTCGAATCAAATGTTGAGCGAAGCTGTTTCGTGTTACGTTAACCTCACAAAGAGATTCAAAATGAGTCTTGTTCAGAATAAACTTCTTATAAGGTTCAGTCTTTAATTCTATTAAATTTTATCTTATTATTATTAATTAATCAATACAAATTTGTTCTCCGATCCGTTTTATAGACATCGGTCGATCTCCGTTAACAATGCCTGTTTAATAAATCTAACTATTGCTATTTTCATACTTTGAATTATGATTTCTGTTTTGCTTTTTTCCCAAACTTTCTTGTTTTTGTTTACAGCTTTCGACACACATATATTTAAATACTATTTTTAATCTTCATGTTCTACGGCTGGGTCCCATTGATTTATTTTTCTCCCCTGCAGAGGTTTGTGTGATATCCATCATCAATATATGACTAAACGGGGTAACGGAAGGGCGATATTTCGCGCTTCTACAACATGTGGTCATCAATTTGTGTATACACATTCCCATACCGCCACTAACATCCATGTGAATGTTATCAATTTCGACATTGATTAAACTAATTGATTTTAATTGGAAATAATCTCAATAATCGCCCTAGTCTTGATTCTCAAAAAACCAAGCCAACGCTACTAATTCACCGATCCGAGCTCGTTAATAACTTGTGCATGTGCTATGTGTCTGTTGTTGTAAACTGTCTCTGTGTTGTGTTGCTCATTATAATCCAGTTCGTAATATTGCTACATTTATTCGGATCCTAATACTATTAAATGTCAATAAACATTAATTATCTATTTAATTTTATGTCTAATTAACTTAGTGTTTACATTATTATGTCGTCTAATTATTGGGTTGATGCAAAAGTTTTACCGTTTCTATATGATCTTAGTAAAAATAATATATCTGTTTTTAAAAATTGTATAAAGATGCTTCCTCTCTACTTTTTATTCAGTTTTGGCATAGCCAACGTACAGTATAGAGCCCTTATACCTTTACGTCATAGTGTATTGTGGCAATTAAAGACATTTACGAAGGACATGCCCGTTGGTTCGGCTGATAAAACACGGACCAGGCAACCTCTGAAGTCTGATGACGATAAATTAAAAATTTAAAGTCATAATTAGCACTGATTCACGTCAAAACACCGGGAAAACCGCAGTGAAGATGGGAGTCAACCAATCATCTATTGAGACATTTGCATCGTATAGGATTTTTTTACAGTACGACGTTTGGATTCCTCTTTCATTGTCGGTTGCCAATTTATTGGAGCATGTTTCAACATGCGTTGCTTTGAGTTTGAGACAAAAGCAAGACCATTTTTTGCATCGATGTGAGAAGAGATGAGAAATGGGTAGTGTACGATTAACAGCTTCGAAGTGTATTGGCGGATTTAGCACCTGAGAGGCCCCAGCGTAAACTCAATTTTGAGCCCCCCCCCTTAAAATACTTACCTCTACACTCTGTAATGTGCATTTTACGCGCACGTTTATTTACCATAATTAATTTCACAAATTTACGTAAAATGTCTTAAAAAGACCCTGAAATAATGAGGCCCCAGGCGGGGCCTTATGTGCCTAAGAGGAAATCCACCACTGGTATCGTCTATTTCAAACTCTTAGAACCTAATCAAACAATTAGATTGAAACGATGATAACCGCACATGAGCTAAATTAATTGAGTTGGGATGTTATCAAGTACCTGTTATATTCTCCAGCTCTCGTTCCTTCAGATTATCATATATTCTCTATTTTATCTGATCTGCCGCTACGTCGCTCCATCTTCCAATAAGTGAGCAGTGTCCCTCTGTACATAGTCTAACCATCTCAGCCTTGGTCTTCCTTTCCTTCGGGGACAATAAGGCTCGTTAATCATAAGCCTTTTCGGCGGCAGACTGTCCCGCATCCTTGACACGTAACCGAGGCTTGTATAGTCGGTGCAGCTCCTTGTTGCTTCAGATACGCCATTCGTCTCAGAATTATAATATAATATTTAGTCAAAGCCCAACATTCAGAGCCTATATATGTTAGGACGGGCCTGATGAGGGTCAGGTAGAGCTTGATTTTAATTTTCCTTTATTGGAATCTCGACCGTAGATGCTTTTGAAGTCTAAAGTAGCACCGGTTTGCCAGCATGTTCTACTTCCATCTTCAACTCAATCAATTGGTTTCATTGTTATTTATTCAGATCACTGCAAAAATATTTAATTGGTGTAATATTTTTATGTAAGAAAATATGTAAATGCGCCTTTTTGCATTAAAGTCGACGGATTTTACTCCGATAATATTAATAAGTTAATAGAAAGGTGGGGGAATGTGTTTGGAAACGACGGTGGATTATTTAATTGATTGAATTAATAAAGAATGTTAATTTCATATAATAATAGATGCTAAAACTTTTGTATCTACCATGTTACGTTCCCGTTGTAATATATTTTTCATATGTGCAGATTTGCGAGAATGCTGATTTTGGAGGACGAGGAAGAAGAAGCGGTTTGTACTTGTGTGGCCAATCACGAATCTGAAAATGAGGCTATCACAGACGACAGCGAGCAGAACAACGATGACGATATCGCCGGATCGAGCTGTTCGGACGGCGAGTTTCAGTACGACGAAATGTTGCTGT
Organism: Philopotamus ludificatus; assembly: GCA_022495035.1. Lineage (NCBI taxonomy): Eukaryota > Metazoa > Arthropoda > Insecta > Trichoptera > Philopotamidae > Philopotamus > Philopotamus ludificatus. The sequence continues at coordinate 33,088 of JAGXCT010035095.1, forward strand.
CCGGCGACGAGACGGGCAGGCTCCGAAGAAAACGAAAAGTGGACGACAGCCCGACGACGGCGGACACGGGCGTCAAGAAACATTTTTGTGAATCGGGGACGGAGTTATCTAGGACAAATATCGCCCAAAACAATCCCCCCGACCTGCGACACTGGCTGAACAAATTCACGTCGTGGACCGCCTCCGAGAGGATATTAGCGTTAGATTGCCTTATAAAAAATTGTGATCCAAACGATGTGCGCCACATGATGCAGGCGATCGAGCCGCTATTCCAACGCGATTTCATATCGTTGCTGCCGCGCGAGCTCGCGCTCACCGTGCTCGGATATTTAGAACCCGTAGATCTGTTTCGCGCCGCTCAAACCTGTAGGTATTGGAGATTTTTGACTGACGACAAACTGCTATGGAAAGAAAAATGTCGAATCAAAGGCATCGGTCTGATGAGAAAGCGGCCGAGCTCCATGCCGGACACGGCGTGTTCTTGGAAAGCCGCCTATATGCGACATCACGTCATCGAAAATAATTGGCGATTCAAAAAGAACGCCGACTCTGCCAAATTCCTAAAAGGTCACGACGATCATGTAATTACGTGTTTACAATTTTACGGCAATAAAATTTTGAGCGGCTCCGACGACACTACGCTCAAAGTATGGTCGGCAAACACGGGGAGGTGTTTGCTCACGCTTTCCGGTCACACGGGCGGCGTGTGGTCGTCGCAGATGGTCGGCAGGGTGATAATTAGCGGATCTACAGATCGAACGCTCCGAGTGTGGGATGCTCACACCGGAGCGTGTCTAAAAACGCTGACCGGACACACATCGACCGTGCGATGCATGCGATTATTCAAGGATCGCGTCGTTTCCGGATCGCGAGACGCTACGCTTCGCGTTTGGTCTGTATCCGAAGGTCGATGCTTGCGAGTTCTAGTAGGCCATTTAGCGGCTGTACGATGTGTTCAATACGACGGCAGACTAGTCGTGAGCGGGGCTTACGACTATTTTGTTAAAGTATGGAATCCCGAGACGGCCGAATGTCTGCACACGCTGTCATCGCATACGAACAGAATATACAGCTTGCAGTTTGATGGTGTGCACGTCATCAGCGGTTCGCTCGACACGTCTATCAAAGTGTGGGACGTGGAGACGGGCGCGTTGAAACATACGCTTAACGGACACCGTTCTCTCATATCGGGCATGGAGTTGCGATCGAATATTCTCGTGTCGGGAAACGCCGATAGCACAGTGAAGGTGTGGGACATAAACACCGGTCAATGTTTGCACACCCTCGCCGGGCCCAACAAACACCAGTCGGCGGTCACGTCCCTCCAGTCCAACAGCCGCTTCGTAATCACGTCGTCCGACGACGGCACCGTCAAGCTGTGGGACTTGAAAACCGGCGAATTCATACGTAACCTAGTCACTCTCGGTTCGGGCGGCTCGGGCGGGGTCGTCTGGCGCATCAGAGCTTCGCCCACGAAGCTCGTCTGCGCCGTAGGTTCTAGAAACGGTACCGAAGAAACGAAATTAATGGTGTTAGATTTTGACGTGCCTGGTGCTTGTCTCAAGTGCGAAGATTAACATTGACATTATATAATTGAATTTGGAATGTGTTGTTAACGATATGGGTTATGAAAATGTGACTTGTGTTGATTATTATTTTTTTTTTTTTTTCCGTAGTACGAAAAATCGCTGTTGAATATTTTAATCGATTTGTTTTGATGAAATATATTTATATATATACATATATTTTTTACTCTTGATAAAAATAAAGTCTCAATCGTCGAAACAGTTTTGTGTAATATGCGTGAAACGCGGCGCCCGCTACGAGATGTTCGGCGGCGAGCGCCGCGTCGCTTATCGATCACGGATATATTTGTTTTAATTGTGTAACTAATAATTATATATATTTTTTTGTAACTTTGATCTGGAAACAGTTGATTTTCAAAACTATTTGAAGGGTATAAACGATTAAATGTTGCGCTCGGTCGCAATTTCTGCATTATCAAGACTGATTTATTAGGACTAGGGTTAAATAGTTATTTGTTTTGTTTAAAATATGTTGGATTAAATTTGTATATACAGGAAATTATAATTGAATCGAAATTGATTAAAAATTGTTGTCTACCACCCTGAATATCGTAATTTTGTTACATGCTAATGAATATTCTCGAACGGAATGTAATATCGATTCTAATATTATTTTTTTTTAAATATACTCATTAAAAAAAAGTCATTTTAATACAAAACTGAATTAATTTTTAATGTTTTCAATAATGTTAGTGTTTAAGCATAATGAAATTAATAATCTCTCGGAAATTAAATTAAATGGGGGAAAAAACACGATAAATATGTGGTTAATTTCCGCCACGAATTCCTGTTCATCGTAATCATGATATTATTTTGTTATTAATTTATTAAAGCAGTATAATATGTTCATTTTGTAATAGCGTTTGCCGAACTCGTAATCGAACGATTTTATTTCTTGATCGTTTGATCCGTCGAAAAATATTGTCGTTTCCCATCTCGACGCTCAATCAATACATTTCGATTGCAGTCAATTTTATTTACGTTCGTCGGCAATCGTGACGTCGCCGTATTGCCGTCTTTTAATCGTAATATTATTTTAATCAATTAATTATTATTTTTTATCGATAGGTTTTAAAATAAGATTGCCATTGAGTTTCTAAAGAGCTGTGGTTTTTTTTTTATTAATCTAAGTTTGTTGTATAAAACTAGGTGGTTTACATTTGATAACTAATCCCGACTGATTTGTAAAATTGGTTATTTACCGCTATCACAATTTAAAGATTGTATCGCGACACATAATATAGTAAATAGAGTACGTCTAAACCTTTGTAGGAAAAATAAAAACCAGTATATAACACTGCATGGCCAATAAAGTAACGAAAGTATTTAACTAACTGATAATTTATGTAATGATAATTTTTCTGTCGCCCCAAAAACAAAATGTGTTCGTTTTGTAGAACGTTTCCGAAGATCTGTGTTGATGTGCATGATCGTTAATCACCGGTTTTTGTACGTAATTATTTTTTGACCGATTATGAAATATTAGCGTCGATATAATCGTGTCGAAGTCGTCACTGTCGACGTTTTCGTAGCGAGCGTACTAATTTTCGGATTATTTAATATGTTATGTTGTTATCTCGAATCGTATTGGTTTGAAAGTCCGCCGAATTGTGTAGCAAAACGTGATGTATTTTTTTTTCGTTTACCATTTTAAAAGTATAATGCGAATGATGAGATTAGGATATCAAATTGTTTCAGACGTCGTTAACGGATGGACTGGCGTTTCAGTCGTGTGCATCGATGACTTTCATTCCAATTTTATTTTGTTTTGCTCTTTTTTTTCAGTGTTACGGTATACGCTGATCCATGTATATAAAAATTATTCATATTTAATTATGTGACGATTTTATATTGGACTTGACAAAATAATAAACCAATAAAATTTGTTAAAATAATATTATTTTTCATTTTGTGTGACTGTGGAATTCCGTCGAATCTCATTCGAATTATCCTTTAATTCGGCACTCCCGTAAAGCCATTTCATTTCTCCTTATCTTAATTTCCATAATCATTTTGATATCGTATTATATCGGTGACGGTGATAGACGAGCGATTCTGAGAAAAATGTAAATAAATTTTGTAAAACATGTTTTTTTATTATCATATTTTATCGTAAGTAGTTGAGAAATGATAACTAGTGATTCGATGTACTCGGTCGATTCATGGATAGTGTTTCTGAGAAGGATAACCTAGCAAATACAGTGGAACCCCGTTTTTACTTACCCAGAATTCATGTTTTCCCGCTATTTGCGTTCAATTTTATTTTAGTACCACAAATCTACGTTTTCCCTCTAAATATGTGTTTTTTTAATCAGTCCCTTCAAAAACGTAAAAATGGGGCTTCACTGTGAATAAAAACGCAACCCGTGATCTAGTTATAAGCATTTTATTCATAAACGTGAGTTAAAATAATATAAAGTATTAATAATCGTTTTACGAATATACATTAAATTGTTTTATATTATTTTAGGTCGAGTTTTTAACATCTCAAAATGATTGGTTTGCAAATGGTCCTCTTGATCTTTGGAATCTTTGGCGGATTTTTATTAATACTGTATTTATGCGATGGATTCCATTTTACGTATGTGTATAATGGTAAGTTCACTTTTGACTAGCTTAATTATCGAAAGTGTCAAAAATACGTGCCGTTTTTTAAATACCGATTATATATCTGGTTAAAGGATTTTGAATTCTGTTATAGAATTTTTGAACAGGAAACAAAGTGAGATCCATATGCAGTCAGCCCTCCTATAACGTTTCCTCTAAATTGCTTCTTTCTACAAAATGCTAAATTTACGAGGTCAAATTATATATTTATAAATAAAGGTCCAATGCTCTTTGGTTGACAAGGCATTTTGTAGAAAATAGTGATTAAGAGGAAACGCTATAGGAGGGTTGACTGTAATAAGGCAGATGTAAGAGTAACTCCCACCCAAAGTCCCTAATTTTTTTAATGGTGTATATCACTGAATAGGGACTCGTTTTGTCGTGGTGCAAAATAACGCTGTGCCTATTGACCAGCTCGGAACAAGTTTGATTGAGTTTCGTCTTCATTCCCTCTAATTGTGGACAGTAAACATCTCTGCATCAATCGTTTCACCGTTGGGTAGGAATTCTAAATAAATGATCCTCTCAAAATCCCACCACATATTTTCTGGATGTAATACAACTCGGGTCCGTCATTCTGGTGGTTGTCCTCTGTATATCCCAATGCCTTTTGCGTTTCCTCCCATGTTCAGCCTTTATTCTCCACTGCTGAGTGAAGGCTTCTAATATTTTTCCACTTTGTTCGGTAATAGGCTGCCCTCTTCCAGGTGGTTCAGAACCCTTGTTTCGATCACATAGTGATATACCAAACATTGCCCTCTGAATCACTTTGAACTTGTGGATTAGTGTCTCACCACAAGTGCCCCAGTTTTCGTCGTACTGAGAGAATACACTGGTTAAATACCTTAGTTTTTAGGCATTGGGGGATTTGAGTATATGTTTTAGTTTCCATTTCCAGTTGTATTTTTCTGTCTTACTCCTGGTTGAAGTTGTGTTGTCCAGGTTAAATAGTCTGATCAGGGAGAAATACTCTAGTCCTTCCTCTATAGTGATCGTCTTGATTGAAATCGATTTAATGAAGAGTATCTCTCAATATTTTTTCTAGATCTTCCGGTGTCTCCGCCATTATGACTATATCATCTGCAAATCTAAATAGTTTAGGGAGATTACATCTCTTTATCTTACACTCCTTTTCAGCTGTGTCGGTTTTGTGTTTTATTAGAGTCATTGTTGGAAATTTAGCACCTCAGTATTTCGATGTATCTATAGTCAATCTGGAATCTTTGGAAAGATTCCCAAACACCCCAGGGTTCGATGGTGTTGAAGGTTTTTTCGTAGTTCACACATGCTAGACATAGAGGCTTGTTATACTCCTCTGATTTTGTATAATTTGTCTGAGAGTATGAATATAGTCTATAGTATTGAAACTTCTTGGGAATCTGGACTAATCTGGTGGTTGGTTGATTGATCTAGGTAGACTAATTGATCTATCTCTATTCATATTTATATTATTTATTTAGAGAGTGAGATATTTCAGTGGCGTATGGTGGACTTGATCTTGGGTGTGCTGAATGTGGAAAAAAAATACAGTTTTTTTTTTAATAAATTTTATTTTAACACGTTCCGGTCCGCTGGGTTCCGCGCCGCGTTTTGCGATGGGCCGGGCGATTTCGCGAAAAAAATAGCAAAAGTTAAGTACTTCAGTTAAATCAATGTAACTCTGATACCATTTAAGTTACGGCAATATTTATTTTTTTGTTGTGTTCAGAAAGGTTATCTCTATGTAAAAAAAATAATAGTTCAAAACTTCTCAAAGTGTGGTCTATGTATTCGTGCATTGTAATAACACTCCGCAAACATTTGCCAACGAGGACTCCTCGAAAATGCGTTCCCCCGTACTTCTACGTTGGCCCGCGAGGACGCGTTTTCGAGTCCTCCGGACCGAAATGTGTTAATTATACAATAATTCTATTCTTCATTTTTGCGACATAAATTTTTCAAGTAATATCACTACTTTACGATAGTTCCATTGAAAAATTTATGTCGATTTATGTGAAGAATAGAATTGATGTATAAATAATAATAAAATTCATTAAAAAAAAACTGTTTTTTTTCCACATTCAGCACACCCAACATCAACACCACTGTACGCCCCTGGTCTATTTACTATTACTTTGGAGAAGATCTTATATAAATATGATTGCAAAGAGATCAGTCTGTAATTGATTGAGGGTTTTGTCTACTTTTTTGAAGAAAGGCGTAGCCAGATGTCTGTTCCATGCCGCTGGAGTTATCCCGTTTCAATTGTTAGGCTGAATAGTTTTTGAAATTTCGGTTTGATCGTATTTTTGGCACAATATAAATAACTGTAATTTTTAGGAATTCTAAGAACACATTGTCATAAATTGTTGTCAAAGTTTTACGATTCGTATACATCCTCCCTACCAACAATCTCAGACGGAGTCCTCAGATCGAATCGTTTTATTTATTTAAGAAAATGTGGAAAGAATTTTTGGAGAAAAAAATTACGTTATCCATACTTGTCGGACATGACCCCCTGCGACTTCTTTCTATAACCAGCATTAAGCAGCATTAAACGCCTCGATTGGAAAAATCGCTGTCGCAAGTGTATAATGAGGATCAACGAGACCCTCATCAGGCCCGTCCTAACATACGGATCTGAATGTTGGGTTTTGACAAAATAAGATGAGCGACATCTGGATTTCCTGAAGAGGAGAACTCTGAGATGAATATTTGGAGCCGTATTCGACAACGGGGAATGGAGTATCCGAAGCAACAAGGATCTGGGCCCGGTCACGTGTCAAGGATGCAGGACAGTTAGCCGCCGAAAAAGCTTATGATTAACAAGCCTTTCTGTCCTCGGAGATAAGGAAGACCAAGGCTGAGGTGGTTGGACTGTGTACAGAGGGACACTGCATCATTGAAACTTACCAGAAGATGGAGCAACGTAGCGGCAGACCAGATAAAAGGACTGATGAAGCAATAACGAGGACTCCTAATGAGACAAAATTAATATTTTTTTTTGGAAAATCAAAAATTATGGCTAATTTTTTTATCAATCCTCATATTTTTGTTACAGACATGGAACCAGCGGGGATTTCCCGAGAAACAATCAATGCTGTTACAAATTTTACAGCTTGGGAAGAGCGTGAAATTGTTGCATCTATTAAAATAGATTCGCAAAAACCCACAACTCCACTGTTCTCTGAAACTTATTCTTAAGACTGAATTAACACGGTAACAAGTTTTAAGTTTAGTCAATTATAATGATTTTTTGTGTTTATCTCTTTCACTATTTAATTATATATAACTTATTTTCAGATGTTTATCCTCCGCCGTCTTACTATAAAGATAGCAGTTAGATGAACGGACGTTAAAGAATATTGTTCTATGAATATATATTTTTGAAATATCTAATTTTTTATTTATTATATATTGTATATACCGTTTATTTTAAAAGTGTCTTACGTCTATTTATCCTACGATCCTATTATTTTAAAAATAATGGTAACTGATAATATTGCAATATGTATAATCGTTGTTTTTTATTCTAAAGGTGACTGATTTAGTTAATCAATTCGTAAAATATATATATACTTTTTAAATTTCGTATTTTTGTTCCCATAAATGGTTTCGGTTCAATTCCGGTTCGAGGCCACTTCATTTTTTGTTATCTGAATTTCTGTTGATAAATAAAGGTCGTCGATGTTAGTTAACAAAGATTACATTAGCGGAAATATTTTCCAGCTGTTAGTTTATTCGTTGTGTCTGCAATTATTCGCATTACAACATTTTAAACATATTGATAGTTTAATAAAGATTAAAAATATTTGACTCTGATTTCTTAATCTGAATGGCATAAAAACAATCAAATCTATTCCAAACTTAACTTTTGTTGTGACCAATGAATAACAATAAAACATTGGTATTTTATCTTATCGTTTTATCTATTATTTTATCTTATCGGAGATAGCTGCATCATGTTTACATGTAATGAGATCTGATTTAATACAATCAGCTGAGAGAACAACATTTACAAATGAATGGTTTTCAAATTTTTCTCTGCGTCTTTGGAGCATTTGCCTTATTTGCATTATTGATATTTTTATGCGATGGATTCTGTTTGGCGATTCTGGATAATTGTAAGTTAACTTTTGACTAGCCTAATATTTCACAGTTTAATTTAATTTTTTGGGAATCCCAGGAAGACTGGACGTCACGGTTATAGCGATATATTATTTCATCCGTGTGCTGTGTTAAAACCTGTGTGATACCTCGACTCCGGGCTCACGGCTAGTGACTTGACCCATATTAAAAGAGCCTAGTACACATGGAGGAAACCATTGTTTTCCTGGATACAGGGTTAAGGTGGAAGTGTTACTGCAAAGCCTAGGGAGTGATTTTCTCTTATTCTTGACACCAGTTAATTGGGATAGGCTTTTATTCAGGACAAATCGTTGTAGCTTTCCTATTGTAAATTGTGGATCAACCAAACCGGTCCAGTTGCGAATATTGGGAAGCCATGAAAGCTTGATTCTGCCTAACCACTGTTTACCTTAAACTTTCCTCCGCATCATGGTCTGTAGAAGATGATACCTCAGTCCCTGAATATCAACCCGATCTGTAATCATAATCATCATAGGAGCAACTAAATGTACCTTATTATAGAGCCCTGGCCTCATCTAACACCCTTCTCTATTTTATTCGGTCTGCCGCTACGTTGCTCCATCTTATGGTAAGTTTCAATGATGCCGTGTCCCTCTGTACACAGTCTAACCGCCTCAGCCTTGGTCTTCCTTTCCTCTGGGACAGAATGGCTTGTTAACCATAAGCTTTTTTGGCAGATGACTGTCCCGTATCCTTGACACGTGACTGGTTCACCGGAGTCTGGCCGCTCTGATGAAAGCTGTGACCTGCATATCCTTGTATAGTCGGTACAGCTCCTCATTGCTTCGGATTGTTATTTTATAAATATTTATTATTTGTTTTATGTTACAGGCAGAAAACCCAAACAAGAGATTCCTCAACAGCCCATCGTATATAATATAACGAATTCGGAAAATCAAAGTGGTGTATCCACCGCAACGCCCTGGACGATTACACCCCCTGTCCCACCCCCATATTCAGTTGCAATGCGGGAACTGCCAACAGGGAATTCGCCGATACGTAATAATTTTGTTAATTAATGATTCACAATAGTAAATATGTTGATTTTTTAGGTTTATCGCTATCAGGATCATAATTGTGCAATTTGCTTTCAGATATTCGTCCTCCGCCGTCGTATAACGAAGCAGTCAGAGCTGATAGATAAACAGAATGATGGTCACTAACGAAAATCATAGATTAATTCAATATTGTTCTTTTATATATAACCTTTAAACAATGTTTATTTTTATTATTATTTATACAGTGAAACTCCACTAACTCGAGCTCCAAGCCATATCGAATAATCAAAAACCCACATCTAAATAGAAAATGCATTGGTTATGTCTGAATATTATGTTTATTGAACTGATAAAAAACATAAAATGAAATTTATCTGATATTGATAAAGATGAGACCATATGGACACCGAGATGAAAGGGTTATTATTAAGTGTCGAAACTAAAAAATTGACTAAGGACATATCCTACATTGTATGGCACTTTTTTCGACCAGGACTCCAATGTCAGCAAAGCCACTAGACCTATTAAATAAATTTATGGTGAAGTGCTGATTTCACCATAAATTTATGCTGAATCTGGACGACCTTTGATGTTGACATAGCGAGATTCCTGGTTGACCCTCGATTAACCATCGAGGAATTGTCAAAGATACCCTTTTCACACCAAATTATAACTCGAGATGAGAAATGGATTGTTTACGGTAACATAAATCAAAAAAGGCAACGGCTTTCTCCGAATAAAATTCCCCTTCCGACCCCTAAGCCTAGTTTATCACTACAAAAAGTACTTATGTGCATTTCGTTGGATGTAATAGGAATAATTCATTACGAATTATTAAAATGGGGTGAAACAGTTACGGCAGATGTTTACCGTCAAAAATTGGAAAGATTAAACATGAAAATAAAAATCAAATGTCCAATTTTGTTTAACAGAAAGGGAATAATTCTTCACCAAGATAATGACGACGTCATAAATCAAAAATGACCCAAGAAAAAATTTAGGAGTTAAGCTGGGAAGTTCTGCCACAAGCTTCATATTTCCCAGACCTTGTTCCTTCTGATTACTTTCTCTTCAGGTCCATTGAGCACACTTTAAGAGAAAAACGTTTTCGAAATACAACTGAAGTCGAAAACCACTTTAACAACGAGTATTTCGATTCAAAACTGGAAATTTTTTTCAAAAAAGAAATTGAAAAACTTTCTAATAATGATGGAAATTATGTTTTATATTAATATGTAAAAGAAATGAATAAATATCATGCAAATCATCACGACTTCTTTTGGATCCCAATATATTATTATTTTATTCATTATTGCAAAAAAATGTATTTTTTTTTGTTGTTTTTGATTTGAAGTATATAATTATATTAAAAACATAAAAATGTTTTTCTCTTAAATTTCGAGTTATTGGAGTTTTACTTTGTTAAAATATTCAAATGTAAATAAATGTATGTGTAATTATTTTTGCATATATTTATTAATTAATCACTCGTTTTATATATCAATATTTTAGTTTATATAATCAGGGCTTTTTTTAAAGTTAAATTATATTTGAAATTTAAAGCAGCTTTTTCTATGCATAAAGAATTAATCAAAACTGTTAAATATTAAAAAAAATGTTTTTTTATTTTAGATAATAAAAAGGTGTCGGAACAACGTTGCACTAGAAAAAAGCGCTGGATATAATCATGCTCCCGGTGTCTTTTTTGGTACTACTGTCGCGCCCCCCTAACATTTTGGTGGCAGTGGTGGGTTACTTTTTTGGTACTACTGTCGCGTCTTCTTAACACAGATATGATGAAGGGCGTTTGCACCAGCTTCACTGGTAGATTCCTCTGGAGAAGAGATACTTTGAGGATGTAGTTGTAGAGTGCAGGACCGCAGAATTAATACCGCGGTTTGCGATTATGGATTAAGCGGATTCTTCAACTTGAGAGTGTGCGATCGACGAACAAAGCTTCAGTTGGGAAGGAGTCTAGAGTAGCTTCCTGTCCCATTGAAGCTCGTATCCTCTATTGATTTTGATTATAGGAAACTATGCGATCCTCATTATTTTGTCATTCAGGAAAATGAATACTTACAGAATATTAATATTTAGATATTTACTTCGTTAACCAGTGCTTGTAGGTAACATGCATATTATTTCGATAATGTAAGTTAACCGCTTAAGTTCGAAAACTATGAATTCAGGGAATTCTTTATAACACTGACCAGGGGGTATGTAAGTGGAATAGACCCATTACCTCCGGATGTTTTATAAAAATATTTATGTAGGTAGTTTGGCGCGTTGGAATTAATTAATTTAATGCCATCTATCCCGCGTTGAATAAATAATTATGAAACAAATATTATAAATTTCAAAAATCTAATTATTACACGAGTAGATTCTTTTAACCCTTTATAGGGTAAATTAATTATTTTGATTTTTTTAAATTTTTTATTGTTATTGACAATACTTATTGTCAATAACAATAAATTAACAAAAAAGCGTTCTCGACAACATTTTACATTACTAAGATTGACATTTCTATGAGCGTTCATGGAAATATAGACCTTAAAGTGACTGGTTAATATATTAACCAATTTCAGCCTTTGCCCTATAAAGGGTTAAAGGTATAAAATGCGTTTTGGTCATTTGCGTCCCGACGTAAATGACCCCTTCTGGATGTTTCTTACGTCTCCTCGAACTATCGTCATAACTCATATGTCATGAAGAGTGTGCAATCTTTACAATGGCTTGAACGAGGATATATATATATTCCATAATAAAAAAACGAATATTATGAAGACTCTTGCGATGTCTTTCTTTCATCGCAAATAATTGTGTTTATTTAGATATCTCTATGTATTGTATTTTTTTTTTCTCTTCTTTCTTTTTTTCTGATTTGCATTTTCTCTTAACTTAATCATTTATATTATTCTTTTTGAAACTTGTAGAAACTTGTAATTGGCCTATTTCTAATTATGTATTTATTATTTTATGTTATGCTGTAAATTTCTCTAGAAAACGTTTAAATAAATAAATAAATTAGTCAGTGTCATGGTTTGACACTGAGGGCAGAGTGAGAGACTCGTTCCCCTCGCATCTTTAGAATCTTTATCAAATCTCTATATGGGCGAATTGCGCTTTGGAATCTTTCTGATTTGCCTTCTATCCAATGTAGTCAAATAAATAAATAAATACAAATATTTTAAACTAATATGTAAACGTATATTTATGTAATTATACTTTTTAAGACGTTTTTGTGGAACCATATGACCGTGTTATACGAGGACGGAGTGTTATTTATTATGAATCTGATTTTCCATAATTTCCTTGATTTTGTATTCTTTTAAATATACAAAAAAATATTTTCCAGCTCCGTTTGTTTACTAAAAAAAAAATTATCATCCATGGTTATTAATTAATTACGATTATATTAGTAAAAATATTTTCTCTCGTCGTTTCATTTCGTAAATATTTACGTTTGCAACATTTTTATATCTATGAATTGTTTACCAAGGATTAAAAATAATAGTCTATTTAAACATGTTTCACTATTCAAACATTGTTTAATCCGAATCGCAAAGGATAAAAACATTGCGGTCGTAAAAAAAGCGGATTATTCAAACGCAAGCGGTCGTACTGGCTGTATGAATTGTAAGGACAACAATAAAATATTAGTATTGTATCCGTATATCTTATCAGTGATGGATGTGACATGATAACGTGCGACGTGATCTAGTCGGTTGATTCTCGGACTGTGTTTCCGAGAGGCATGTCGTAGCGAAATATACAAAAACGCAAATGGTGCTCTAGTTATGTGTATTTATTTATATACGTGAGTTAAATACAAGACGTTGATTATTTTATACAATGTTATACGTTAAACTGTTTTAAATCGTTTAAGGTTGAGTCATTCATATCAAAATGAGTTTTTTTCAAATTTTTCTAATCGGTGCCGGAATCTTCGTAGGAATGATATTATGTCTGTATTTATGTAACGGATTCAAAATTACATCGCCGCACAATCGTAAGTTATTTCTGTTTCGCTCAATTTATAGCAATATGATAATATTATTATGTTCAATTTAATATTATTGCCTTATTCATATTAAGTAATAATCAAACGGATGCACTTCAAATATAAGTATTTATTTAATTCCGTTTTAAATTAATTAATTTAAGTTAATTAATGTGTTTGTAGTAGTCCTTGAGATAATCATTGTCATGTTTAAAGATAGTATTGTTGGGATTTTCCCATATAATTCAATATATTTATATACATAATCTTTAAATCCATAAATAAAATAAATATTCAAAGTTATCTGTTATGCGTATAAAATAATATAAAATTTATAATCGTATAAATGTGCGATATGAATTCTTGACATTATAAAAATAATTCTGAATCGATAGAAATTCTAAATATGTGTTAATAATAACGCGTTGTCGTAAAAAGAAATTGTAAAGTTTATGATTAATTATAAAATTTTATAATATTTACATGAACGAACGATAAGAATAACGCCAACGTACCCGTAAAAAATATTATAATGTAATTTAAATCCACGTAAAAACATCTTCAATTGTACTCTGAATCATAAATGAAAAAATACGTAATATTGTTTTCGGCAAGATTTTCAATGTATTGATATTTTAGATACGCCTTTTCTATTGTTGAATTATCTGATAACATTTATTAATCATAGTTTTATAAATATCTAATACGGAATGATCGTTAGAATGTGTTTTGTCAAACCGGGCAATATTTTTTTCATTAAAAAGAATATCAAATCTGTCAAATATTAGGATTAAAAATTCCGCAGAGTTCTGAAGCAAGTACCTCGGGGTCACTTCCGATAAAAAAATCTCCCAGAGCTCTCACGTAGATAATATTAATAAAAAAAAACAATATTAGTAACGCTCTTCTTCGTCCTCTTACAGGCAAAAAAGTACCTTGGTTTATGGTTTAAATATAAACCATTCCCTTTTTTCCATTCACTTCCTTCCTCTCTAACTATGACCCCATATACTCCTAATCCTTTATCCCTTTATAGGGCAAATTAATTATTATGGATTTTTTATTGTTAATAACAATAAATTATAATAATACGTTACTAAGGTTAGTATTTCTATGTGCGCTCACGGAAATATAGATCTTAAAGCGACTGGTTAATATATTAACCAATTTCAGCCTTTGCCCTATAAAGGGTTAATAGAATTTCTCTACCGAAAATTGTTCTACTTCCTACAAAATAAATGGAAAGAAGATAAAACAAATAACAATTTTTTTTTCCAATTTAGTTATAATCATTTCCAAATTAGGTTCAAATAATTTAAAAACTCAAACTTCTTAACCGATCCGTCACGACGGCTCGAAACCAACGGCGATGCTCGGGGTCTATTTATTAAGAAAATAGACGCGAGCATTTCAAGTCAAGATATTGATGAATTCTTCATCAATATCTTGACATAAAATGCTAAAAAATGGGTTATTCTAAGAATAAAAATAGTTATTCATGATATGCTTCATAATTCGGTCGATATTTTAGATTTTTCACTCTCACTTGCACATTCCCGATGTTTTTTCTCACTCGCATCCGGTATGGAGCGATTTTTTTTTTGCATTCGCGGACAATAAAGGTCCTTGATTATTTATATTTATTCTTTAGACTTTCTAAGACAGATACAAAAAGTGTGTGATATGTAGGATTTATATTAAAAGAGTTATTTGCGAAAAATCAAACCTTGGGGTCCCAAATAGACCCCATCGGCACATCTAGGTTAACAACCTTTAGCTTGGTTCTCTTCTTATATATTTTTTCTCTCTTCTTGTATATTAACAGGCTATGATGATTTGTTGTCACGTGTTACAGGCAGAAAACGAGAACGAGAGGTTCGTCGACAGACAGTCTATGTCATAACGAGACAAATAAATTCGGGAAATCGTGAAATTCCTGTATCATCTCCAGCAGTATCTCCAGCAATACCTCCAGCAATACCTCCAGTAATAATACACTCTGCACCTCCCGCCTATTCGACTTTGAATACCTCGGCACTGCAGGATATGAGAGCAGCAAATTCGCCGCTAAGTAAAAGTTTCGATAATAAAGATTGATATATTAAATTTACCGTAAAGTAATTACATCATTTATTTTCAGACGTTTGTCCTCCGCCGTCGTATAACGAAGCGGTCAGACACGATAGAAGAACGGAGTCATGATCTCTAACGAAAATCGTAGATTAATTCAATATTGTTCTATGGACCTTTACACACTGTTTAATTTTTATTTAATATATCTTAGATCAATGTTATTTTAGGATTTTCGTAGATTACTTCTAAAGTATATAGGATTAGAACATGTTTATTTTTAATCTAAAGGTTATATATACGTATATATAAGATTGGAATTTTTTAATTAAAATTCTTTGATAAATCATTTGATGCTTAAAAGTGTATTGAGATTATGGTTGAGATTTTATAATGTATATTCTAATTATAGTATAGTTTAAGAAATGTGACGAAGTGTTAAAGCTATATAGTTTTTATTTAAAAGCAAAAAAATATAATATGACTCGTATTTTTATATATTTTGTATATATCGTAATATGTTAATAAACGTATGCGTAATTAATTATCTGCGATTTTTTTATTAATACGTTGATAAAATGCAAGGATATCAATAGATTTTATATATCTTATCAGTATCAAATATTTAATTGTTATAATCGTTGATACAAAAAATCAGTATGGCCCGTCGGTTGGGTCGATTAATACAATTCTCAAGAAGATTATTGCCGAATTAATATATCCATTTTATCCACGCACAATAGAATGTAATCTGGTTATTACGTCTGTTTCAGGTTGTGCGTTCACTAATTTATTATTAAAATGGAAACGATTGCAATTATTGCTATAGTATTATCTGTCGTCGGATTTACTACATTCGTAATTTTGTTATTAAATGATATAATACCTATAATTGACGTTCGTAAGTGTTCAAAATATTTTTTTTTTTTGATAATTACCATTGAATTTTTTATTAAAAAATATCTTAACGTTTTTTTGTTTTTAGTTTTTATATATTTATATCCGTGGGAATTAATGCAAGCCAAAGCTGCTAATTCACCGATGATAGAACGAACTAGAGCAATCAGAGGAACGCCCGAGTGGGAAAATCAAGTGAACGGAGTAGCGATGCCCCCGAGTGATACCGGTCAAAGTGTATATTTAACATTAGATCCTTCGAACCTTCAAGATTCTGCAAGACATACATACCCGATCGTACAAAACCCCAGTTAACGTTTCTATCAGATTATGAACAATTTTGCATTGCATTTGATATTTTAATTATTTTTTTAATAAATTTGTGACAATGAAAAAGCCGATATGCTATTTTTTGTTTGTTTGTATCAATCTGAAACAATGACATGTGTAATTAGGAGTGTTAATCAGCAAATTCCGTGTTACAATCTAGTTTAATGACCTGCTTAGAATATATGAAAGATTCATAAGCGCTATTCGCCCATATAAAGATTGGATAAAGATTCTAAAGATGCAAAGGGAATGTGTCTCTCGTACTAATATTCCTCCCAGTGTCAAATCACGACACTGGTTAACTTTTTAAAATTATTTCAGTTCATTTACTCGTACGCTAGTAGAATTTGTTAATGTTTTTGTTTCCAAGTTCTTAGTTATCAGCAAGACTATGAAGAATACAGATCCTAACAGATCAGACCATTGTGAGTGGCCTTAGAAGTGAAGAAAGAGGTTGATAGTGTACTCCATCTTCACCGAAGAACAACATCGTACAAAAATAAAGTTACTACTGCGGATAATTCAAAGAATTAGGAAGCAGTTGAAGGATTCAGACCGTAGTCAGAAGTATAAAGATACTAGATTAGTCCGATCAGAGGGTGAAGAGTATTAATTTCATGTCAAATGTACGTCAACTCGTGTCTGAAGCTCTAAAAGTGAACGAAAATGTTTACTAGTATGATCGTTGTCACGCTTTGTATTGAAGAAGTTCAAAAGTATAAAAAAAAAGTGGGTGGAAGATAAATTTTTGACCGTGTGATCATGAAATGTCATCTTCAAATTTATCTGACGTGCAATCCGTCTATTATGTGTAGAGTGCGGCTGAAAGGGTTAGTCTTTAGTCTGCCTGTAACAATAAAGATGAGCGGAGGAAGTAAATCTTGGCATTTCAAGATTTGTCTCCTGAGGTTAAGTGAAGAGCCGATTCTAGCGTTCTGCTTTCGGCTTAATGCTGAAAGCAGCTTCATTGAATAAGATTAATTTTCTCTAATATTAAGTATATTCAACAGAAGTCTCTCCTATTTGATTTTCCATGCCCCTGTATTTGTGTGAATAGACATTTTCCAAGATGAAACATTTTAAATATTTATAATACAATTTTATGATAGGATGTTCTAACTATAAACATCAATTTGATAAAAAGCAATTTTATTCCTATCCGTGGAGCATGGACAAGGGAAACGCTGAGGATGTGAAGCTACAAAGAACAGCCTGCTAACATTGGTGAAAAGCAGACCGTCCTCCCGAGCCTACGAGGTATAGTTCGATCTGCAGCCATGTCACTCTATCTTCCAGTCAGTCTCAACGATGTAGGGCTCCGCTGTACACAGTCCAACCACCTCAGCCTTGGTCTTTCTCTCCTCCAGGGACAAGAAGGCTTGTTGAACAAAAGCCTATTGAGTGGGTGACTGTCCCGCATCCTTGACACGTAACCGGCCTATCGGAGTTTGGCCACTCTGATGATAGCAGTGATCAGATGTCCCTGTATAGTTGGTACAACTTCATAAATAAGTAATATTCAAAAATAATTTGAACTTTGATTTTCATTTGTTTATTAATATATATAATTGGTTACGGATGAATAATACAACCATAGCGACAAGATTAATAATCAGTTGTGATTTGTTACTTGTGACTTGTTATAAGCAGTTGACACCTAGAGAAGATGAGAACGAATACCGAGGCAAACCCTCTCCTACTTGCCTAGACACAGTCGGGAGGGTAAAATCCGATACCAACAGAGGTAAAATACACGTCCAATACCACCAATGGACAAACTCAACAAGTGAGTGTCTCGTGGCTGGCAAATGATGATGATGATTACATGGTTTTAGATTAAATTTAATATATCTATTTGGTGACACAATCATACAATTAACGTAGATCCACCGCAATACAGTTTATCATTGAAAATATTTAGAAAAATTGCCGCGTTAAAGTAAAAAATCATGTTATTTCAAAATTCAATAAAAAGAATCAAAGATACTATATATACACCTGAGTCTCGTATAACACGGTCATATGCCAACCAGTGTTACGGCTTGTAGGTAACATGCATATTATTTTGATAATGCAAGTTAACCGCGACTGAGCTAAGTTAGTAGTCGGATAGGTGTCCGACGAAAACTATGAATTCAGGGAATTCTTTATGATACTGGCCAAGGGGCGTGTAAGAGGAAGAGACCCATTACCTCCACATGTTTTATAAAAATATTTATGTAGGTAGTTTGGCGCCTTGAAATTAATTGATTTAACGCCATCTATCCTGTGTTGAATAAATATTTATAAAACAAATAATATAAATTTCATTCGAACTGAAATAGTATTAAAATTAACTAGTGTCATGGTTTGACACTCGGGGGAATTGCATCTTTAGAATCTTTAGAATCGTTATGTTAATGAAAGAATTGTTGTGCCATTCATCCATCGTAGTCAAATAAATAAATAAATAAATATGGTTCTACACAAATGTGTGTAATACAAATCCGTGTTATATAAATATCTTATAAAAAAACAAAAGATATAAAGTTTAATATCTTTTGTTTTTTTTATTATTAAACAATTGACAAAACATACATTTGCATATTTATTGAAAATACTTAAATAAAACACATGTAATATATCATTTATTCAACATCGCTATCACTAGTAATTAATTCTATATGGTTAGTTCCGAAGTTGTTAATGCATTTATTTGCAAAAATATCTTATAAATGTTTATTAATTTTAAATAATACATTAAAAATGTGTTTGTGTGTGAAATTTTTATTAAAATATGTATGTTAAAAATTATGATAGATATTAATATTTAAAAAACCACCTCTTATCAACGTTTTTTGTACAGCAAATTTTAAAATAGTATATAGAAAAAACGATCAGTATTCAAATGGTTAAGATAATTAAGGTATGTCTTTGTCATTGCAGACTTCTATTCATATCATAAGAGTCCTTTCCATCTTTTATCTGAGCGTTTACCCGCTGTATATTTCTTACTGATTTTTTTTAAATCGTGTTAGAATCTATTAACATTACTGTTTCACGGGGATCGATTCCACGTCAAAGCTGCATTTGTATGTCCGGGGCGCGCATAACACACTCTAGCCCAGCCTATGGGGGGTCGCAGTATTCCTCGCGGGGGCCGCGAAAATATTCAGTACAAAGTACAAATATTCATTTATGAATATTTTTCCACATAGCATATTTAAGGAATGTATATATTTAAGTCTGTTAAATAACACATATGAAAACATATTTATATAAACCGAGAAGATAATGTAAACGCATGCGCTTTTCTGTCGGGAACTTTCAACAACAACAAAAGGAATAGATTAATCCATTTAAAAAAAATATTCATGATATTAATCAAGAATTCATCAATATCTCGACTTGAAATGGTTGGAATAAGAAAAAAATAAGAACGAATAAAAAAATAATAATAAAATAAGGAACAAAAAAGAAAAAAATAAGAATAAATAGTAATAAAATGAGAATAAATAAGAATAAATAATAATAAAATGAGAATAAATAAGAATAAAAAAAGAAAAAATAATGACAAATAAGAATAAATTAGAAACAAGATTATTTAGCATTTTGTACAAAGAGATGTATTCAGTGCACGGAGTTTTTACTCGTATCATAGTACGATGGCTATTCCGCGGAAAGGTTTTGTTCCATTCGCGAATATAAATATGTGTGCTGAATATTATAATAATAATTATTGGAAATAATATTAATAAAACTATAAAATATTTTTTTTTGGGAGGGGGGAATTAATTCTTTCAGATTTAGGGGGACGTGACATGAAATTAATTTGGATGCACTGATCTGCATACTACGCGTTTAATCGGCTGAATATACAACATTCTTAAATATTTTTTTGGTCAGATACCGGTGACCTGGAGGAGAATTTCGGCAACGTGATAAGTATATAAAACCATTCCATTT
Organism: Philopotamus ludificatus; assembly: GCA_022495035.1. Taxonomy (NCBI): domain Eukaryota; kingdom Metazoa; phylum Arthropoda; class Insecta; order Trichoptera; family Philopotamidae; genus Philopotamus; species Philopotamus ludificatus. Next base: position 53,652 of record JAGXCT010035095.1, read on the forward strand.
GAAATATTTTATGGCTGTTTTACAACAAGGAGTGTGGATTTATTTAATAATTTATTTGATAAAAAAAATCAATTAGGCCCGTTGCCAAATTGTTTAGTGACTCCTGCTGTGGGATATAAATTTTTTTTTTTATCCAGCAAATGTTGAAGTTCATGTAATTTAATTTTCGGCTCAATTTCTTGATTAATAAAAGAGTAATGATTTTTTTTGTAAAAGACCGACGTTTCACCAAATTTCGGCGAATGCGCCCCGCCCCAGCGCAAGTTTGACCGCTATTCACCCCGTTGGTAATGTGTTAATATTTATTTTATTCGCAAACCGAATCTGTTTACAAGAAATCTGCTTATGATTGGTTTATAGCTCTGCTAGATTCAATAGATGTCACTGAATGTGTATTAAAATTATTTATACATACAAGTTTTGACAATATGCGCATGCGCATGTGCTTTATTATACTCATCTAACATCAAATTTCATAAAATAAAGCAGCGATCATTTTTTTATATAATAAATTATTATGCTTGATATATTTAAAATAATATAGAAAAAAAAATAATGTCATGATTTAAGCTGCCATTTTGTTGATGAGTTTCTCAAACTTTTTCATGTGACAGCTAGATAAATCTGATTAAAATGTGATAGTTTATTTTAGGAAAATTCTTTAGGAATGATTTATACATTCCATGTTATGTCCAGGGATGGCCATTTATGGTATCAGTGCGTGTTTCCCTCAATGTTCATTGTTAAAATATTAAAGCTTGAATTAATTAGAAGTATGTATTGATCAATTTTTCATCGATTCTCAGGTAGGTTTTGGACTACGGTTCAAAAACACTTTCGCGTGTTGTCATGCTTCACGGTTCGAAACTCACCAAGTCCTTGATGCACTCATGACAGACTCCATAAATCTAAGGTCACCTCTGAGACACTAAAATGTACGTCGTTATGTAACAATGATCATGGGAAACATTTTTTTTGACCATCGCTCGCATTTTTTAATTCATCGCGAAGAATCCATCGACGAAAACGGAACGGGCGATTGATGTTTACCATCTGGTACGAGGCCCTTCAACTCTTCGCCGCCTTTTTTTATTCACAATTCAGTTATCATTATGGTAGAAAGCTGCTCATCATATGGTTCAGTTAGGCTCGCAGCTCAGTTTATCGTGAAGCGTGGAGCGAGTTGCACGTCCGCAACTCCGACAACGACAACAACAACAACAACGGCAACCGAGCAAAAAGTTAAATTAAACTGCCGGTTATAATCATATATGTATATATATTCATACGGTAATATTTAACCGCATCACGTCATATTATATTAATTTAAAAATCATAGTCATGTGTTTTTTTTTATGACGATGCTCGTAAATCTTATCATTGTTTCACGTGAGCGTCTTAACAACTTATTGCGCAATATTGTTTAATAATATTGATTGATTTTAAGCTTATGTTATTATTAGGTATTTGAGTATGTCGTGCGTTTGTGGAATGCATTCTTTTATTGCCTTTTATTATTATGATTACATCGCGTATGGTTGTTAGTGACTAGTTTTTATTAATATATGAATTAAAAATTAAAGGGCAGAGCAATTATTATTCATTGCGATATCACCCTGGGCTAGTAATAAATTATTTTTGTTCAATATTGTTGTTAATGGCCGCGATAAATATGCACAGGGCTGTCAGATGAATGCATTTTATCATTATTTAAATTGTCTATGACTATTTGCCACGCTTCTGACCGCTTTTCGATCCCCTATCTTGTTAAAACTTGTTTCGATGCTCAGATTGTTGATATTTTTTTTGTGTAATTCTAATATGTAGGATATTTTAAAGACATCAAATGCATCCTTTAATTTTTTTCTCGGCTCATTTTTGTGTTGCATTGTAGTGTAGAATTACTCAGGTTAACCGCATGCGGTTTATTTTACTGATTCGTTTATGGACACGGTGACCATCCGTTCTGTGTTTCCAGGGACAGTTCTACATTTCCTCAACCTATCGCTATTTTTTTGTTTAAAATCCGTGACGTAAAATAGTTGGATACAGCAAGACTTGTTATTTTTCATCCACTCCGAAGCCTCAATATTTCATAACAATATTGCTTTAATAGTCTTAAGAAGTATGCATGACTGATCTACTCAAGTTGGGGCCCCAAGCGATAACAATTTTGGGGCCCCCCAAACCTACATTAGAAAATAGTTACAAGAAAGCTCATTAAGTTATCAACCCTTTCAATGCGGCGGGTCTAAACACAATTCTGCATCTGAGTGCGGCGCCGTTTTGGACCAAATTATTTTTTTGGCGAGGTAAATTTGTATTCACCGTTTACCGCTATATTAGACCATTTTCCTATAAGAGATTTATGCAAACATGTTGATTAGGATATGTTCTTTCATCTCAACTAAAAAAATAAACTCGATTCGATTTATTTTCGTATTAATAAATCGAACAAAATATCAATTGCTCAAACAGAGATTAAGTGGGAAAAAAATGGGTATGCGAATCAAAATCAAAAATGCGAAATGCAATTTTCTTATACCATTACATCCGTACACATGTGTGTGGAACATAATGTACGTGGAACACCCTTAACAACCCCTGAGCCAAGATACGTCACCGATACCACTGCGGAGATTTGAATCGTTACTATTCATATTTACATATTACATGGTTCCTATAAATTTCTTGTGATATGTTGTATATTTATTGATAGCTGTGTTTATTAGCTGATTTTTAAAATAAACACCATCACTAAACTCGGTCTAGTTTACATGTAACGACAAGTTAAAGTTTTAAAGAATCTCGCGCATGTACGACATGCGGCCGCACTCTGGACACGATTTGTATGCGCATGTACGTCATGCGCCCCGCACTGAAAGGGTTAACAAAAATGGAGAGTAATGAAAAATTTAATTAATCAATACGTTAAATAAATTTATTTACAAAAAAAACATATTTTTTTACATGAATTTCTTCCTTTCTCTTGTAAATTCGTCAATTATTTCAGCAATGTCAATTCGAATTAAAATTTCTTGCTCTATATTCAGATTGGCTATATTATTTAATCTCTCTTCTCCTATATTACATATTTTTACACGCTTTAAAACAGAAGAGGATCTTTCTCCTGATGCAGTAGATAAGGGAATTGTTAAAAAAATCAATAATATTTCTTAAGAAGCTCGATAAATGTCCGTTGTCCTCCATCACGGCGTCCTTGTTTTCTTTTAGATATATTAAAAAATGGTCAAATTCATCATGAAAAGTACAAACATCCATGTATTTTTTTTAAACTTGTTTATCGCGTCCTTTTTTTCTTCCATTGATTGAAAAATATTCAAAACTCTGAATTCTTTGAGAAAGGTCTGCCTTGGTAATTTTCACTTATTGTAAATTCATGTCCGACTTCCTTGTTTTCGTCATAATATATTTTTATCTTTTGTTGTCTGCGAGCTTGTCCATCTTCCGCATTAACCGTTTGGACGCCACCACGCCGTGCAGGCACGAGAAATCGGTCTAACCACCAGCGCCACGCCGTACAGGTACGCGAACGCTACTACGAATTTATCTATGAATAAATAATGGCGGCGTACGGTAAAAATCCATATAATTGGCGTGACGATTAAAGGGTTAAATAATAGCCCTGATAAATCAGATGCCTCTGTTATAACATTTTCAAATTCTTGAATTATTAATAAAATTTTCTAATGACTTCAGTAGGATAGATCCTTTCAATAGTTCGCACTCTAATAATTGTAGTGATTTATTAGTAGCAGTTGAGAATTTATATGATGCTTATTATGCTGGAGAATCTGGCCCCCGATCATAGGGGGCCCCAAGACCTTACTCATTATTTTATCGACTTTGGTTTAAGCTTCTTTTGTAGAACAAGATAAATTTCATGTATCTGTAGTAAATGTATTGTTAGATTATTGAAAAATAAGTAGACTTGGAAAATGATACGAATTATTACGTAAAGTATTTAAATTTCTAATAACTTGTTGGAGACTAAACAATTTAAAATCATAGTGTTGACATATAAGACATTTTCCAAATAGCTAGAAAGAGCTTTGATTTTTGTGTTTGTTTGTTATTTTTTTTTCTTACGTACATTATAATTATATTTTATATAAGAATTTATATGGATTTTTTTCCCACCCAGATGAAATCTTAATACTAGTCTTAAAAAATCCAATAAAATTTAACGTATGATTGGCACATGTTATAAATATAATATTTGCATTTATTTTAAATGTAAAAATATATAAATTTCAAATGTCAACCTTGGGGCCCCTGAGGCCCTTTGTATTCCCAGGGCCCCCCGTGGCGGCTTAGTTCGTTTACTGCTTACCCGTCACGTTGCGTGTCTGATGTTTCTTAGATTTTAAAAGATCTCAAGCTAGAATTAATTAAATTAATCCACAATTTCTGCCTTTGATTGTTAAAAAAATGATAACTGATAAATGGGTAGACATTTTTACACATTTCTCTGTTAAAATATATTTTTTTTCCCCAAACTTTAGTAAATTGTGGAGTTTAGGTTGTTTTCCAGGGTCAAATGTTTCCCAATAATACAAAAAAAAAATTCATGTCCATGGGATTTCGGTCTCAAAAATATGGTCACCGCAATTATGGACCATGATGCCAGCTTCTGCAATAATTCCTCGAAACTTTGGATCGTCCTGATTTAACCTCTGGAATCGAAACTCTTATATCGAAAGTGATTGACACCTTCATATTTTTTGCATTGTTATTTTTGTAATGTTGTAGATTTAAGTATTAAGAAGCAAATTTCTTTAAAATAAAATTTTTACCTGAATTAATTCAATAGGGATGGTGGGATTTTTCGGTGGCAAAATTTAAGTTCGGATGTCAACAGTTTACGATCGCTTTTGAGTCGAGTCGGTAATTCACAAAACCAGAATAGATTCTACTGTTTAATTATTCCAAATACAATAATATTATAAATAATATTAATCAAAAGTAGTATTTCTCATACAGTGAACACTTTTAGATATTTAGAAAACAATTTTAATATGTTGTATGTTTAATATATATTTAAAATGTTAATGTCATCTTATAAGCGATGCATGAAATAATTAAATCGCGGTCTAATCATATTTATTCATTTATTTTAAAGGCATAGCAACAGGCTGTTTATTATAATGAACCAAAAAATCAACAAATTAACAAGGTAACAATTTTATTTTTATTAGTAGTGTTGATTATTTACGATGTACACGCCGTATGTCTTTCAGGAATGTCCAAAACAAACCCTCACCTTCGTTCGTTCTTAGCGCTTTTTTCAAAATAAGAATGCTGTCATCCAATAGTTTGCCATGATTTTAACTCCATTTTCAAATTATAAAGGCAATACCGATTTCTAAAGATCAAATTAAAATGAAAGATATGCTAAACTATTGTGTTTGGGCTTTGGTCATTTGGAAGAGCCATTATAAAACAAATCAATACATATCGTGATTTAAAGGTAGACCGCATACTGAAGTATAAATGTTACGGTAGACCGTATACTATTTGTAATTTTTATCATCTTCTTTTTGTCTCATTCAAAATACTTTTGGAACGCAATATTATATTGAGTATGGCGATTAGCTCTTACGGCGATTTTGTCTTTATCTCCTTAATTTTAGCAAAAGATATTTTTTACATATTCTTGAATGGGAAAATGACGCAGAGGGACGTGCCAGTCGAATACGGAGGCTGAGGTATCATAAAAATATTGTTTTTGGTTAAAAATTCTTGCCCAAAGTAAAAAATCGTCCGGAATACTGAAACACGTGAAACCATTTTGGTAACCGACAATAAACTAAGCATTTAATATAGCTGCCGATGTCAAAATACGCCACGGACTTCCACAACCCGCGAAATTAAAAACCTTGTATATTTTATACGACACATAATTCGGAAGTTACTTGCATATATAAGGGAAAGCGGAAAGATATGACATTTTTATTGCGACAAAAAATTGTTACATACTTTCCATTGTTGTCTATGATCTTTCTCCACATTCTGGCAGTTTTTTTTATTAATCCAAGTTTAAAATAAGATACGACTGATTTTACTTGGTCAACGTTTGTATTTTTTTTTATCTCCAAACGAATGTTACTTCAACTTATGAAGGTGTTGGATGTTGGATAACGTCTAAATTTAGCTCTGATCGCTTATTTAAGCGATACCCCTTTTAATCTTACTATTTGGGCACAATACGCACAATCTTCTGTAACAATATGACCAGGTTTTAGTAATTTATAGTGAAATATTTTCAGAACATCCCATCAAATACAATAGGAGAACCCTTTTCAGTCAAAGAAGGCCCAGGGGTAGTCACAGGTATCCGATTCGATGAGAGTCTTTGTTTTTTCTCCTCGGATTAGTGGAGAAGACCCTTCTCTCATCCCCAGCAACAACCCTTCTGAGAAATGGATCGGTTACATATCTGTATAGTAAAATTATATTATGTCTAACGTAGCCGTGCCGATGGGGGATATTGTGGACCCCAGGTTTTTGGATTTTTCTCGAATAACTTTTTTTAATATAAATCATATACGTCCAAAGAATAAATATTATAAATAATCATTGTACTTTATTGTCTACAATATTCGCTTCTATAGCCACGGCACGATGTGTCGAGTGCGAGTGAAACGTGCTCAGTCTGCGGTGAGACATCGCAGAGTACGCGTTTCATTTCCGCGTCATATTGATTAGATAAAAAATCACAAGATATTGATAAAGAATTCGTCGATATGTTGACTTGGAATGCTTGGGGTCTCTGATAGACCCCCTTCGAACGACGCGGTTGTTTTCGAGCCGTCGTGACGGATGCGTTAAAATTATCCCATTAATATTATTATTTTGATACTCCTTGATTATTCTATCCGGATCGGACTTCATTAATGAGTGTCATC
>JAGXCT010035095.1:61394-103201 GCA_022495035.1 Philopotamus ludificatus
CAATATATAATTATTTGCACGTCAACTCGTATAAAATGACCGCCAATACAATCGGTTATGGTTGCTTTGAGTCACTAACGATAAAAATCAAAATATAATAACTCGTGTTTCAAGTTCAATGTCATTTATTCATCTATTCATCTGTTCGATTGCAAAAAAATAAATACTCGCGGAAATCGATTGAAATAATAATTATTATATATATATGATTATCTGAATCTGGATCTGGAATATCGCATCTCACTGACCTACATACATTATAGCCAAGACGAATGACACGAATGTTATTTTAACGCTTTTTATTTTTATCCACTTTGCTCCAGCAATTAGCGACTATATTATTAATACACATTTCATACAATCGCACTTGTTGCAGTCTTTATGTTATTTATTTATTTTTAATTTTGGTAACGTCGAGGTCGTAGCACCAAGATGTGCATAAAATTTATTTCAACATCACAAAGGATGACAAAAATTTCATATGAAATGCGATTTTCTGCGAGGCGCGTCGACCGGGAAACAGACGAGACAAATTATGTATGCGATTAAAGGCGCAACAATCGAGTCCGAAGAAAGAGACGCGACTTAAAAGGTCGCAAGTGCACATAATGGATTGCCCATTATTTACGAGAATTTGTACTCTTGTAGGTCATTGGGTTGTTTAACTTTTGTCTGAGGTTGTTGCCGAGAGCAAGGTAACCAACCGTATGGTATCATGGTCATCCATGGAATCATCGCCGGGTTTAACCGTAATTTTTCAAACTTATTTGTGATATACTTAATAGTATAGTTTTCGAAGCACTTCTGAAACGCAATTATCAATATAGGGTTGCGTTATCAATATATCCTCTCATCTTTTTATTCTCTCGGAAATAGAAAAGGTCTCATATCCAGCGAATAAGGAGGCCGGGTAGTATATTACTAATGTTTTTATCAATATTTATTTATTTATAACTCTTTTACTACAAATCCTACATGTTACAAACTTTTTGTATTTGTCTAAAAAAGTTCAAAGAATATATATTATAAATAATCATTGTCCGTTATTGTCCGCAATTGCGAAAAAAAATAAAAACAACAATATTCCCTGCTGTAGCTACGGGCACGATGTTTTATCTCATTCGCATCCGGTATGATGTGTCACGTGGGATTGATACGTGCGGCAAGAGCTCGGAATCTAATGATCAAATTATGATACATATCATGAATAGCTATTTTTATTCTAAAAAGTTAATATATTGACGAAGAATTAATCAATTTACATTCAATTCTATGCTTATATAAATAAAATATGCAGTAATTGCGTCAGGGTTGTTATTTTTTTCTTGGAAAGTCAATTTTCTAATATACCTTTGCGGTCCAACGATTTTTGTTAAAAGTTTTCTTTTCTGTCTGCTATTTTCCCCCCAACATATAATCTCGGCCTTTTTATAACATCTGATATGTATCTTCTCATCGTCATCATCATCATTATATGCCAACCACGGGACTAATTCGTACGGGCCTAACCATACTCTCGAATAGTAGTCGAGGACGAAGAAACCTGAGTCAACCTGAGTCTCAGACCCAAGCCGTCTTGGTATGCGATTTTTTGTAAAGAGTTTCCCTCTCTTGGCTATTGCTGGCTTGGACGTATATCATCTACAACTGTTGGTATCGGCTTTTATTATTATCCAGGCAAGTAGGGGGGGGGGGTTACTTCGGTATTCGCTTTCCTCTTCTCTCCAAAGACTCTATAATATCGCGATAAATATATGGAAATTCCGTTGGTCTGCTGAGAGTATGAGCAGAACTGGTTTCCGGTTCTTCCCCAATGTACTAGCTCGAGTTAAGCTGTATTGGTTTGTTCCTGACCATTACGTGTCCCAGTTTATCACGGGACATGGCTCCTTTAACGCCAATCTTCATCGTTTGGGCCTCAAGGATGACCCGGCTTACGAGTTTTGTGACTTCAATGAACAATCATCGGAACAAATTCTTTGGAAATGTTCGGAGTTTTCTTATGAAAGAGAGACTATTCTCAATCTAGTGAGGCGGTCCCCTGGCCCGTCTGTCACCAGGACTTTGTCTCCTCCATCCCTGCTTACAGGGCTTTTGTGACTTACGCCGGCCAGGTCGGAGCGAGATTCTCCTCCCTTAACATATTGCCCTTGCCTTCTTTAGGTGTAGGTCGCCTGTATTTCCAAGGAGTATTTAGATGCGATGGTTGTCACGAAGGCTTGGCAGAGGTAGTCTACATTTAGACTCACCAAAGGGCGGGCCCTCGGCTTTCGATACTTTAAATATCATGGTAGAATTTGGCCAGCTTTATAGCCACGACAGTTGCGTTAAGCAGATCGTCTTGGATGCAGACAGGCGAGGGTTAACGCACATCTGTGCAAGTGATCTACGATCTGCACCTCTTCGCAGTCGCAGGTTCATTCGAGTAGCGTTTTCATTGTCCTTGCGAAGTCTGTTGAGCGTCTTCCATTCCGCATAGGACAGGGATCCGCCCGGTGGGAGCATCACTGTTGGCTGCAGGCCGAAATTGCACCCACACGGGTTATTCCCTCCATCTCCTTGACTCGTTCCGCATCAAGTGTGTCAGTGAGCACGTTTGCTATTCTGGTAAAGCTGATTCTTGACTTGAGGTCTCCTAGGAGGGGATTTTTGTCCGAACTGAGGTGTCTTGTATCCTGTGTTTGGTAGGTCCGCTGAACGTCCCCGTTCTTTTTATATCAGACGGTGCAATTCGTCCCAAGACGTGTACTTTTGAGACCATTGTTGTTTTTAGAAATCCTGTAATTAGACGAGTTGTTTCGAATAATACCACGTCCACTTTTGTGGTGTGGCGTGACCTACCCCATGCTGGAGAGGTATATACGCCAATTGAGTAGCACAAGGCCATGGCCGATTCCCTAAGTGTGTGAGGGTTAACGCCCCATGTACTATTTCTGGCGTTTATTTTCATCTTGATTTTTTGCACTACCTTTTGTAAGATAGGGTTCGGTCCAATGTTACACCTAAATATACTTTCTCCATATAAATATACTATATTCCACGGCTTGTTATTTACATGGAACGCAGTTATTTTGGTTTTTGGCCGGTTGGGTCTGAGGGCGTTTGCTTTATAATACTCGTTGAGCGTATCCAGTGCCCTGGATAATTCTTCTTCTGTGACCGTCAAAGGGTTTAATCTTTCCTGCATAATTAGAGAGATAATCTTCTACAATGTCTGAATACAATCGAAAATTTCTAAACGGAGTGTCCAAAAAAAATTAATAACTCGTTTGCGACTAAATATTTTTTCGAAAAATGGAATTTTAGAATGAAATGTTTGTGAGCACTAAGCGAGATCTATTAATCTTCCGGATCTGGAGAGGGTTGAAGAGTTTCTTTATCTCGGATCACTACTATGAGTAGTGGAAATTGTGAGCCGGAGATAAGAAGGCGAATAGGGATGGCTAAAAATGGGATGTCAAAGCTATCATGGAAAAACAGGCTGATATTGGATATCACAAAAAACGTTTAGTTCAGAGTCTGGTATTCTCAATTTTGATTTACGGCGTAGAAACCTGGACCATAAAGTAAAATATGAATAAGAAAATTGACGCCTTTGAAATGTGGTGCTGGCGACGTCTGCTGAGAATACCGCTAAACACACAAAGTGACTGTCCTAAAAGAAAAGAGGAACTACAAAGAAGACCGACTTTCGACCATATGTCTATTAGATGTCTATCCGAATGGGCAGGACCAATTAAAGTCTGCTAAAGGCTCCACCGTAGAAGCTGCGATGCGGGATGCAGAATGCAGAGAATCCTGGAGAAGACAAAATCAAGAATTTTCGGAACAAGAATGATCACGATCCTCAGACATGAGGGCGCCGACCAAAGAAGTTTGTGAGCACAATATTGTCTGGAGCCCAAGGATTAATACTTGACTCAACCGGCCGGACTCTGAACTTAGCTTGGAAGCTCGGAAATAATGTAATCTTGCACTTTTGATTATTATTATTTAAATGGCATTTTAATCTTTGCCAGCTAAGACACTAAGCGATCTCCATCAAAGACGCGTCCGACTCAGCATTGAAGCCAGGATTGTGCTGGTCGTCCTCTAGGTTATCTTGGCTCTTCGAATACGGGTCAGGTCGCCAGCCAGAAGCCCGGGAGCCGAGCTGTCAACGTGCGGATTGTAACAATAATAATCAGACGAGTTTAGGCCCGAGTCGTATTTACTTTACCGTCTGATCGGATGCTACAGGCACCTCCGGTAGCACATCCGTCATCGAATCAGCACGGAAAGCGGCCTGGGCTCCTCATAGTTCCGTAGAATCTATATCTAAACTTGAAAGAGCGTTTTGTATAAAACGGCCCTCAGAAGGGACTGTCGCACACGCCGCTTTATAGCAGGGAGCGCTAAATGAGCATTGACTGCATATTGTCTGTCTTATAATATTATTATTTTTATATTTGTCCATGTTTAGGGGTAATTCTTATGTGTTTGCTTGTAAAACATAAATTGATCCCAATTAACATAACCTAACCGTGTTATTTCAATACCGTGTAAATATAGAATTATTGCTATCTTGATTTAATCTTATCGATAATCATATACTAATCATCTTATTTGTATGATTATGGGTAATTGTTTGTATTGTTTGCTGTGTATTAAATATTCATAGCGCAAAGTATTAATATATGTTTACTGAGATTTGTATGTATAAGGCATATCGATGGCAATGGTCGGATAATTTTTATTTCCGTAAATAACAGTAGTCCAAATTGTTTCTAAGTATATTTATGTGATTCTCTTTGGAAAACAAGTACGTATTTATGATTAATCGAATTTCAGTTTGATATTAATTACAATCTAATTTTGATACCGGAAGTATGAATAATATAAGAGCCCCCCACCTCACAACAATGAGTCACTTGTTCGATTCTGGATTTCGCTCTTTAAATTTTATGACGTTATCAATCTAATATATCTAAGAAATTTAGATAGAAGGTCATTTCAGTAACATTAACATTATTTCAGCTGAGTTTCAACGATTCTGTTTTTATCGTCTAAATCAAGGGCGCCTCATCCATATGGGGCAATCAGTGCATTGCCCCACATACGTTTCTCCTGATAGAAATAATAATTAACTGAAATATAACCGAATCCGTATGTGTTTATGCATTTTTGTATCTGTCCTCGTCACATGGTCGCTAGATTTGATGCGAACGAGCGTTGTTGTTTGTCTAGGTAGTGGAGGTAAAGAGGAAAGTTCCGTATTACCGTATACAGAAGGTCGCTTTTCGTTTGCTGCGTAAAGCTCTGTTTGGGGCAGACCTGTATTTGCCCCGCTGGTCTATATTTTCTATTCGATTCGTAAAAATCTCGTTGTACGCTCACGCTCGTACAATCGTATTTCACACACTTTGGGGCCAAGAGTAAAAATAAATAAATAAATATTAATTAAAACTATTTTCATTTGAATTTGTGAAAATTACATATTTTTATATTAACTCTTCATGGTCCACTCATTTTTGTAAAATAACGGTAAAAAATATAGGTTTTGTATATTAAAAATAACTCGCAAACCTTTCAATCGATTAACTTGATAATTGGAAAGTAGCTTCTTTATAGTTGTCTATGGCTTTATTAATCATCAGATCAGTATTTATTGTATATGTGTATAATAAAAAAAAAGGTTCCGACCCATGCGCCACTGTTTACTAACATCCTTGGATGATTTATGATAAAAGTATCTCCAAATATCTTTATTTGTTCGTTCGTAAGGAAGACAAATCGTCTAAGAGTAAGTGGGACAAAATGTCCCATTTCAATCTCAAATATTATTTATGTTGCCATATGTATGAAATTCTCAAGTAGGCATTGTTAGCCCTGTCGCGCAATAGCAATCCTTTCATCATGGGAAATACCACCCCTAGAAAGAAGAATGAGGAGCGAAAGTATCATAGAGAAGAGAACAAACGAATACCGAGACAAACCCCCTCCTACTTGCCAGGACACAGTCGATACCAAGATGGTAGAAGATGTACGTCCAATGCCAGCAATGGCCAAGAGAGGTAAAATCTTTACAAAAAACCGCATACCAAGACGGCTCGGGTCCCCGCGGTATGGACACGAAAGGGAGCCATCACGTCACGTGTGAGACTTAGGTTCCTTTGGCCTCGACTACCATGCGAGAGCTTGGTAAGGCTCATGCCCTCAGCGAGTGAGAGCCTTGTGACTGGCAAATGATTATGATGATGTATGAAATTATGTGAAAAAATACGAAATACAGTAAACCCCAATATAACGTCAAGATAGGTTCCACGTTATAGGGGGGGCATTATAGTGGGTTAAGGTTTTTCAATTTATTTTTTGATTTGAAGGAAATCAGTAAATCAAACATTTTCATTTTTCTTTTTTTTTACATTTTTACGTGTTTACCAGCGCAAATGACTTGACTTGCGCGATGAGCGATATCCTTTCGTATTTTGGCTGAAGTAATCTTTCCGCACGGAAAGGACTCGCTGGCAGGAAAGATCCACTCAATTCCACCACATTTTATTAGTTAATTTCAATAAAATTATAAAATAATTTTATGAAAATTCTAATTAGCGTTTTAAAAAATGTACGTTATATGGGGGATCGACGTTATAGGAAAAAACTGCCGCAAACGTTATAGGAGTGTACGTACCGTTTACTGTATGTTCATTTTTTAATTCAGCTTCAAACCATGGACATAATTTTTTTTAAATTTATTTATTTGAAAGGTAGGACAATAAAATTATTACATTTTTTTTTACAAAAAAATTTCGGAGGGTCTAAAAACACATATGCGGTGTGTCCGGACCATAAAGAGTTTTTTTTATTATATTTTTATATACAGTCCTATAATGTTTCCTCTAAATTGCTTCATTCTACAAAATGCTAATATTTTCGAGGTCAAATTATATATTTCATAAATAAATAATATATTGGTCAATGCTCTTTGGTTGACAAGGTATTTCGTAGAAAATAGTGATTGAGAGGAAACGTTATAGGAGGGTTGACTGTATTAATGAAAATCATTCAATCATTTTTTTATAGTTCTTATTTATCTTGATTCGACCTCACTGTACAAAGTATCCCCTCCCCCTTATTTTTTGAAAAAAAGAGGGTTGAATGTTGTAAAAATGAAAGAGGAAATATTCATATTCGGCGAATACAAAGGCATCATAACAGTGATGTTTTTGAGTAAAAATTCTTCACCCAAGTACAGATAAGCCGAGTCAATAATAATATAAGCATCCAAAATGGCTGAAAAACAGATGAATGTTTTTATTTAAATCTCACTACGATGAATTATTATTTAAAACAATTGAATCGCATAAATGCCATTTTGTTTATTTGGCCATAACAGCTTATTTTTTAAACATTTCATTCGATTTAAAATATGTTTAGCAGAAATATACACATACATAATTGATTCGCCATACGAGTATGCCAGTAAATGAACACACATCGATCATAATTAGCATATTCACTGGATATTATTATTAAAAAAATACGGATTTTCCTCCCAGAAATTTATACTCCGCCATGATCACGTAGACACTCCAAGGTCCTGATTGCGTCAGGTTAGAAATCCATGACATTGACTTCTCGGAATCGCTGCAGTCGTTATCTATCAGGTTTATATCCACGGCAGAACAAATCGACGGTATGTTCGCGTATGTGAGAATTACTGACTCATCGAGGATTTTGTGTATGCACGGATTAGTGTTTCTCAATCGGTGTTGCGTGATTGACGTCTCTCGGATCTCGGAATAATTTTCGATACGATTTTACGTAATTATTTTAAATTGACATACGATTGTGTGGCCTTCAAGTCGATTTCCTTGTGTGTTGTGATTTTTATGTGAGATGTGATTATTATGTTCGATTTTACGTGACGCGACGATTTTTCATATCATTGGATCATGATATAGTAATCGAATTTCTTCGTCATCGTTACCTCATGTCCGATTATCGTGACCATGGACAGTCTTCGATTGGAGGATTCTCCACTGATTATGATCAGCATGTGTATGAAAAATCGTATAATTTTTGCAACCCAATATTCGTAAAAATATTATTTCCCAATGCATAATTCAAGAACTCAGGTAGTCACCACTTATACCCTTGAGCTCATTGTCTCATAAAGCTATACAAATATAATATCTGCATCGATTTGTATATACTTTAATACAATGCATTCATTGTCTTTTTTTTCTTAATCATTGAAATCTATTTTCTAATCTTTATTTAAAATGCAAAATTTAATAAAAAATGCACTTCGGTACATTGTACTTTTGTGCACGTTTTAATGGATTTGTCATTGCAATTTTCTGCTCAAAAATTTTTCAATAGTAGTAGTAACTATGATTATAACGAATTTTTAATGATTTATGATTATTATTACTTGAATATGGCATTTAATTGTATATTATTTTTGTGTTTTGGTTAATTCTGGAACACAAATTTCGTCGTGTTACTTCTTAATATGAAGAAGTCGCATTGGATTATGTCCGATGAATACGGAAGCTGAGGCAACATAATGTTGTTTTTAGTCATACATTCTTTCCACATTATCCATGTTTTATCACAAGTAAAAAAAACACAATTAGGACATTTATTATATGCCATGGATTTGTTTGTCTGTAGTGTAAGCTTTCGGCTCTCACTATCTGCTTGTGAAATAAACTCTATATATTTTTTTCAGTGCTAAAAGTAATATATCCTGTTACGCCAATCTTTCCTCATTATCTAATCTTTATAATTACACTCGTGGCTAAAACTTTCACTGCATTTAGCAAAAACCAGGTTATATTTTTACAATCGCATTAAAATATATTTAGTATACGGTCGATCGATATTTATTAATTTGTTTTAAACGCATAGCAATAGATTGTTTATTATAATTTAAAATAAAACAACAAATTAAAATGGCAGCTAATTTAATTTGATCAATATTATTAATTATTACGATACACACTTCAAAATAATAATTTTTGCATTTAACTATCAACGTTCATGGGTTCGTTCTTTGACGAAATTACTTGAAATCAATTTAAAATGAATGTTTAAACAAAATACAAGCAAATGAACCATAAACGTGTTTGGGCTTAGGGCCTATGTAAAAACCACTGCTAAACAAATGAATAAGTATCGCGATTTAAAGGTAGACCGCATCCTAAAGTAGTCACGTTACGGTATACCGCATACTAAATTAGTCACGGTACGATATACCGCATACTAAAGTAGTCACGGTACGGTATACCGCATACTAAAGCGGCACCAAGAGCTCCTTATTCTTGTTTTTATTTTTAAAGCAGCTACAAATGTCGATTGACACAATTAGTCAGCTTTTTGTATAAAAAATTGCATATTTGAGGATGTAATACAACAAATAATAAGTGAGAGGGGTAGTGAAAGTGGAAAATGAGGTGTTATGAATCGTAATTGAAGCAAATTTGATTAAATCTATTCTAGAAATAGCAGATATAGTTCGGTATTATCTGGTATTCTTGCTCTAGAGTGCAGGAACATTAAAAAATATTTTTCAAGATTCAGAGTGTGTCAATTCTGTACGGATTCGAATGTGTCAAGTATTAATAAAATTAGTGATAAATTCACCATTTATTTGACATCTCGCGAGGGGATGAGAAGTGGGTTTCATACTCGAACCAATGTCGTAAAAACAGCGGCTTTCTAAAGGGCAGGTACCCCTGGAAACGCTAAAACTGAATCTAAGGGTCCAAAAGGTACTTTTGCCTGTATATTGGGATTGTTCATTATAAAATTCTAAAATATCGCAACGATTTTTTTAGAAAAAATTACTCTGGATAAATTATTAGAATAGGAATAGTATGTAATCCATCATATTCACTCGATCTCACTTTTTATCCAACAATTTTAATAAACATCGAACATATGAAAATGGGTCTCAAAATAGACATTCTGATCTAAATCATAAGGTTTTAAGGCAAATGTCATATTAATATTACTAGAAAGGTGTATTAAAGTTGAAGCTATCGAAAGGGAATATGTTTATTATATTTATTCATTGGGTTTATTTAATACTTGCACTATACCGATAATGTAGAGATGTTAGTATCTTCGTATCCAGTGGCGGATTTCCTCTTGGGCGCATAAGGCTCGCCGCCTGGGGCCTCAAAATTCATAACAAAATTAATTAATAATATAGCAGTATTCCCTAAATTTAATTGAGAAATGAATAACGCCTAACCTAACCTAATCCAACGGTCATATTTCGAACCATATCCACCTGTTCCGCAGATCATGTCCATAGATTTAGGCACGTAGCTACCTTAAGGCAAAACAATGTAAGGCATCAGGGCTCTTGGAATACTCAACCTTTTCTAAAAATAATAAATATTTGTATCATCAAAGATCGCTAACATCGATCATTGATATCATCGATCATCGATAAAGAGAAGGAGAAGTTTAATATTGTTTTTTTTTACATATATTGATGTGAAATTAATTGGGGCCTCAACATTGAATTGCGCCTGGGGCATCTCAAGTGCTAAATCCGCCACTGTTCGTATCACAGACGGGACTGTAAAAATATAAAGTAGATATTTTTTGCGATGCGTTTTATTCGATTTTGGATACATTTTTATTAAAAACATCAAAGCATAGATAAACCGCGTACTATTCCCGTGCGATATGTGTTTACAACGAGCAATAAAAACATATTATCGCCGATGATACTCAAATTCTTGGGTCAATAGAAGAATGCGTTTCACAAATCTGTGACGTAAAAAGGCATAAAAAATCAATTGTGTCTGTCGTCTCTATGATTTATTTTTTCGACATGTCAAAACTTAATATTATAATCGCCCTCAAGTGATCGATGACGAGGACCATCTCATAAGTTGTCGGAACTAATTATTAATTTATTTACAGCCTGCGTTATGAGGACAAGTTAGTGATGTACAGTGAGTTTGATTAGTGATTTGCAATGATCGTGCACAAGATATTAGCGAGCGGTTCAAATTTAACGGAAAATGTGTAAATGTTGCCAGTCGTAAGTATAATAATAATATAATAAAACGTGTATGCTTATTGTTCTCGCACTGTTATCTATCATCTCGCTAATTTATATTCTATATTTATGTAAGATTTTCATATTTATGGCTTTTTTCATTATGATTGTTTTGTCAGGGATTATAACATCGACTATTAAATAGTTGAAACATATTTTTTAAGCGTCGGTTTAATTATTTTTTATCATGATGGACACGTATGATCTCGTGATGTTTGTTTAAATCATTTTATCAGACTGTTAATATATTCGCATACACAAATCTGAACGTATGTGCTAAAAAATACGTAAAATGTGTTAATTTAATAATATTTTCAGTTGTTGAACGAATGATTCAGATCATCTGAAAATATTATCGGCGTAATATACAGCTTAGCATTAATTGTATTCATATCTTAATTGTGGTGCTTAGTAATTTTATAGCATTTTATTCTCTTTCAATAGTTTATATCGCTGGTTGTGTGATTGTTAACCTTTTGCATGGACAATATACCGTGCAATTATTAGTGGTTAGAACGGAAACATGTATGGAAATGGCTCTCGTGGTCGTATTATTATTATGATTGATATGGTGAATGGTTTCACCAATTATTCGTATGAGGCAATGTATTTGTATCTGAATATAATAATTCCAAGTACGCGTGTATGCGTACTGCATAATGATATCATGTGTACTTGCCATTTTTTCCATGAAATTATGCCATATCCGAAGAGAAATGGTCGTAAAATTCAAGGTCGGTATGGTGTTTATTAATTGATTATTATAATATACTCGTATGTATTGCAATAATCAAGGAAAAAAAATTTTTTTTTACGAAAAACCGTTATGTAGATAATAACCACGGAAAAAAATCCTGAACCAATGAGGAAAGTTTGTGGAAATGTTTTCTACGAATTAATATTTTTTATGAAATATAAGTAAACCGAAAAGTAATGACAATTTTTTTTGTTCGGGTTGTCATGCTGAAGTATACGTTTTTGGCTATTTAGAAAAATTGATCGCCTTTTCAACAGTTTCGCCTTTAACCGTTTAGACGCCACGGCGTGCAGGCACGCGAAACCGGCTAACCAACACGCTACGGCAAACGCTACTACGGATTTATTTATGAATAAATATAATATTTTTAAATGAAAATAAATGCAGAGACATCCTTTGAAAGCAATGTGATTGTTAGAATGTCGATATGTTTAGCCGTTTCATTTTATTTGAAGTTTATACGGCGTACGGTAAAAAATCATATAATTGGCTTGGCGATTAAAAGGTTAATCTTGGATCTAATTGGACACTAAACTTTAGCTTGGTGCAAAATATCCCACCAAACTAATGGAAACATCTTTTTTAAGGTCGAAAGGTTGAAACTTGTGCTTGATTTGAAGAAAGCTATTGATTTTTTCTTTTTGGATTGTTGTACAGCATCCACTTTTCATCACCAATAACAATCCTTCTCAGAAACGGATCGGTCACATACTTAGAAAAAAGAGACCAACATATTTTTATTCTTTGTTCCAGCTCTGTTAGTAATAGTTTGTGCGGTACCCAAATCCTCGTCTATCAAATTTCACCAATGAATTAAAAGGTCTTCCGGATCTTAGCTTATTGTTTAACCCAGAGGTTCCCAATCTTTTTCGGTTTACGGCTCCCTTAAAACATCAGATTTTTCCGCGGCTCCCTTAATACATTATATTTTTTTCAAAATTGTTGACTTTCTTGAGAAAAGCGAGCGCCAAAAGGTATCGAGAATTGGGAATTCCCAACAAATTTGCCGAATTGTTTAATTGAATATTTCGCGGCGCCCTTATAAGGGCAGCGCTGCTCACACTTTGGGAAACCCTGGTTTAACCCATCCGCCACGGAGGCTAGAAAATAATCGAGTCGTCCGAAGGGGGTCTATCAGATATCAGATCAGATATCCCAAGCATGTCAAATCAAGATATTGATGAATTCTTCATTGCCATTTTTTATTTAAAATGGATTATTCTAAGATTAAAAATAGTTATTCATGATATGCTTAATAATTTGATCGATATTTTGGATATTTTAAGAAATCAATATGACACGTAAACTCGCGTCACGTGTCACTAGTACGATACACTCGCACTTGGCACATCGTACCAGATGCGAGCGAGAAAAAACAACGCGCCCGTGTCTATAGTAGTGAATATTGTTTTTATTTTTTTCGCAATTGCGAACAATAAAGGACAATGATTATTTATATTATTTATTCTTTTTTGGACAAAAAAAAACAGTTTGTAATAGGATTTATATTCACAGAGTTATTCGACAAAAATACTTGGGGTCCCAAATAGACCCCATGAGCACGGCTAGGTTAAATTAGATTTTAACAACTCGTGTTGGATACACCTTCTTTCCATTAATGTTTGCTTCCGAATGATAGGGTTGATCTTTATCCTGAAATCCTTATCAAGTTATAGTAAATAATTATTCATCATCTGTTTAAAATAGGCTCCATATTTTTCCGTGATTTTGCGTATTTGCGGTAAATGACATGTGATCTGCTTTATTACGTTCACTAAGATGTGAGGTACCCATGAACCTCACTTGTTGACTTTTATTAAAATGACGGTAAATAATTTATTGCGATGTCCCTTTCTGTCTCTTTTGTTCATTGGGAAAAAATTTGCTCGAATTTAACCTTTTGCACTCGAAGTTTTTTGAAGTCCTCAATACCTCAACACGTGTTATTTAGTAAATTATTATCTTGGATTTGTCCAATATTATCATTGTTTATAAATATAGTGAATATTAAACATCTAAAATAATAATTTTATAAATGATATGTGATTGATTTGTTGCATGCCGTCATAGCGGCGGTATTTGAGTGACACGGAAAACTTCGATGCCGCTTCTCAGGCGGCATTCGAGTACAAATGGTTAATATCACCAATTCTTAACGGATTCAAATGACGACTGACGACTGTCTTTGGTTCGTTTTTCAAGGCCATATCTCCAGAATAATATTTTACAATTCAATTTTTAACTGTCGGATCAATTATTGGTCCTTATCCGTATACACTGACTTGTTTTTAATTCCGAAAGCATCACATGAATAGGTACTTTTTGACTTGGGCTAGAATCAACACTTTAATAACATGCACCACACAAAACGAATGTCAAAAGATTAACATAACCCTTATCTATTTAGTAAAAGCAAAAACTTGTTTGTCCCGCGGAGTCATAGTTAGTGGATACGAAGAATAGATTCACCCACCGCCACCGGAATTTATTTTATTACTGAAATAAAATGTATAATTTCAGATTTAATGCTTTAATACAGATGGTTTCCGATACTAAGATAATAAAGAATATCTTGGCTCAGTATTTAAGTATAATAATTCATTTATTTCGCAACCAGATCAACAGATTAGACAATTTTCCAATTATTTGCCCGAAAAATTCTTGTGGTTTTTCATTGAATATTAATAATTTTATCTGTTTCTAGTATATTTTATGATATTTTATTTAAGTACAAAAAAAATCTACTAGTTTTTTTTATTGAAGTTCGAAAGAAATGGTTTTTTTAGAAGTACATTTTTGGACCTGATATTCGAAGGAGTAGAAACAGGCAACTCTTTCAAAGAATATTATGTTTTTTCTTCTTGGATTGTTATGTAGGATCCATTTTTTACAATCTATAATAATTTCTATCAATAATCAAGTTTCTTGTATAATTTTTCCAGTCATTTAAGATATCGTTTTAAACGATTTAAACGAAACGAACGAAGGGACAGCAGATGTTTTGGTTAGATGATGGATTTTGGTTATAATTATTAAATTTGTATATTCCTAGAGACTACCTCTCTCTTTGATTTGCCACTTTTTTAAACTAACTACGTCATTTTCAAGGTTTTATATGCGTCAATACATCTCAATAAATATCAAAAATGATCTAGATACATTTCAATGTGATTCCTTCGAAAAAATACGCGACAGAAAATTGCAAATATCTATGGTTTTAGATTTTTCAGTGATCTATACAACAAAAAAATATTATTTTAACTTAAAAGCTTTAGTAATAGATACGACTGGCCATCAAAACTTTATTTTACTTTATAATACGACCTGCATTTAAATATATTTATATATTACCTGAAGGATATAATAATATAAATCATGTTAGTGAAACTCGTTGTTTGCTCAATTTTATATTTGCTAAATCATGATGCATAAAATTTCATTAAAATATTGATTTATTTCATATATTTAATAATATATGTTGCGAATTTACTGATTTTCCGTAATTGCGTTTGAAAATCTGTGTATTATTAAATAAATTAATAATATATAACCTATGAAAAATCATTACGTCTCAATATTTATATAATTGATCTTAATCTTATGACAAATGTATTCGACACGATGTTTATTTTTCACATCGGATTAACACTGTCAACGACCATGATCTGATTTCTCAGCATTTTATTACCTAATAAAGTCGAAGCTGCGGTCCATGCTAATCATTGACGTTGACCTCTTCGGAACATATCCGCAATTTTTCCGGTGTCTAATCCAGAATTGATAATCAGCCAATTCACCTTCGTTTCCCTTCTTCAAACAACACGGACCAATTAAAATTCAACGCTACAATTGCATTCAATCATAATCGATCGAGTGGCTCTCCAACGTTTCAAGTGATCTTTAGATGTAAAAGAGTGTATAATCAGTTTAATCGACGATTAAAAATTTGTTCACGAGAGAAATTTTATATGTGATGCGATTCAGAGCGTAAAATAAATATGGAATAGATGAATCTAAAACGCGGTTATAAATGCAAATTTGTGAATATCATTAATAATTTTTAATAACGTTTCAGTTGTTTAGAATCGCTGTATTGGAGTTGTTGTGAGGAGCGATTTTGTTATGACGAGTCTATAGCCAAGTACTCTGACGATGGATACGACGATGGAAAATGCTACTCCAATCATACGGGCAGCATCGATAGTCTGGAGCCGATCACACGACAACCCAGTAACAACAATCATCTGCCGTCGAACAATCCTAGAGCCACACTTGCGGAATTACCCATTCTAGCTCCGGATATTTATAAGGTTTGCTTAATTTCCAATCTTATAATAATGCAAATGCAAAATTAAATCATTAGCGAATAATTAAAAAAAAATGTTTAATCGGACGGTTTGAGAATCGTCGACATACTGGTAAAAGTCATTGGTCGCAAACCATCGTGCAAAATCTATCTAACCTCTCAACTGTCAAATTTGACAGCTACGTAATATGAACAAGATGGAGTACGCCAGTACAAATTTCAATTATCATTAAATATATGTATTTATTATAATATGTTTTAAATGATTAATGTAATTTAATATTTTTAGGTTTTTTCAAAATCCATGATCTTCAACGACGACGTGGACATAAAAAAGATAAATGAAATTGAAGAACATATTCCTAAGTACACTAGACCCAAAAGCAATTACAATGGACACATCGGCAAAGTGGTCACATTTAAGACTGACGAAGATACCAAAAGCGGTAAAGCCAAAGACTCGCCAAAGCCGGAGGACGAACCGAAATTATCAGACTTTGAAATAATGTTTCAAGACGAGCTGTACGGCGATCATACGATGGCTAAAATCGATGAGGAGGAGGAAGAAGATAGCGTTTCTAATAAATCGCCGACGTCGCCCGGCTTCATCGTGATGAAATCTTTTTCGGAACCGGATAAAGTTGATACGCCGACGTCGTTGCCCAGTCTGCCTGAACAAACAGTTGATAAGCCGCCCGATCCGCTGAATAACAAACATTTGACAAGAGCCGAGAGCAACAAGAGCATAATACGAACAAACAGTGCGAAATGCATGTTGAAACCGAAAGGCATATTATTGCCGAGATCCGATAGCGCTAAGAGTTTCACGAGAAGCAATTCACGACAAGATTTATTGATAAAGAGAGTCAACAGTATGAAGTGTCTAGATAATAAAAACATAAGAAACGTACTAGCGAGATTGCCGCAGAAGAGCGCCTCGTTCATGTCCATCGATGATCTACTCAACGATCAGAAAGAGAACGAATCCAAATCGGACACCGTCTTCACAATATCGCATTCCGACATCAACATCCTCGGCGAACATTCGCAAATTAGTAAAATGCCCGACACTCCAGTCATTAAAGGTACAAAGTTCCCAAAATTCTTCGCA
The DNA here is from genome assembly GCA_022495035.1 of Philopotamus ludificatus. NCBI lineage: Eukaryota > Metazoa > Arthropoda > Insecta > Trichoptera > Philopotamidae > Philopotamus > Philopotamus ludificatus. The sequence continues at coordinate 78,634 of JAGXCT010035095.1, forward strand.
GAAACGCCCGTTATCGGCGAATACAAAGCTGAGACGAGTCTGCAGAGCATCATGCAAACTCCGGATGTCATATTTGTCGAGTCCGATTTCAGTATGCCGAGATATTATCGCAAATCTATGAAAATAGGTCCGCAATTCAGCGACGATAGCCAAGGAAGCAAATCGTTGCCAGATTTGCACGACAGTGACAAAATGAGCAAGCGGCTGACGAAACTCGGCAGCAAGTTGAAGCCGTTGATTATTAAAAAACATGACGATGCCGCTAAACATTCCCAACAAAATTTACAGTAAATTCATTCAACTAATACTCATATCTGTGATGGGAATATAAGTAATATTCATATTTAAATATACATATTTATTGTTTCCTTAAGTTTATACAGTATTAAACGTTATCGTATAGGAGCTGTGACTAAATAGACGCTATGCATAGAATTAATACATATCTCGTGTATATTTATAATATATATGTATTTATAATGTATATTTTATTACTTAAATTATATAGAATGTTTTAAATGTATATAGTTATTTTTTTAATCAGGAAATAAATGTATAATTTTTAATTTTATAATGCGTATCGATTCCGTGATGTATTATATGGAATCAACGTCAATAAATTAAACAACTTTTCATGTATGGAACGTTACATATTAATTAAAATTACATCTGGATGCGATATAAATGAGATTATGTTATCTGCACGGCGAGCAGTGTTTAATAATCAGCGTGTATTAAGCGGTATCTCATTGTTTAATTGTATTTTTTATAATAAGTCTTTGTTTGAGGTCTAAGCATCAATAAATAACACAGAAACAAACAGGAGGGCCAGGAAATAAATCATTTTTAGATAGTGCAACATTCAGGATTATTTAAAAAAAAATCTATTAATATTGTCCACCTCTTTCTATCTATAAAGGTGATTCAACCCAAAAAAATACAAAATTTCAACAATCGTTCAAATTTCGGATTTTTTGGGTAACTAAAGGAATGCTCAATATATCGAAAAATATGGTAGTTGGGTGGAGAAAGGTCTGATGAATATGGCGAGTGTAATAAAACATCCTAGTTCAGTTCTTGGATTTTTTCACTTATCATTCTTACATGCGTTGTCTTTATGTACAGGTTTTTTATGTCAAATACACATTTTTGCAAATCAAATGCATCCTTTGGAAAACCAAATACACCGAAATTGACCACCTTTCAATAGACATTGCAAAAGGGTGTATTTGATTTACAAAAGGGTGTATTTGATATGCAAAAGCGTGTATTTGATTTGCAAAAAGGTGCATTTGATTATTGAAAAAGGGTGTATTTGACGTAAAAACCTGTAGTATTACTCTACAACAGTTGACTAAATTTGTACATTTTTCTTTCAACCTTACATTGAGTCTCCTTAATTGCCGACTATAGACTTCAGACGTTATTGTTTCACTCAGTTTCAAGAATTCAAAATGAATGATCCCTCGTATATCCCATTATAGGTAGAATAGAACCTTGTTTAACGTTAATCCTGGTTTTGGAGTCGGAATGGGTGTTTGATTTTTTGAAAGGCATTGTTTTTTCTGGCTAACATTGCCCTACACTATTCACTTCTCGTCTCCTGGTATAAATTATGACAAAAAAGGATGGGTTCGTTGTTGTGATAATTAAGAACTATACGCTGCATCAAAATACTCTTCCTATTGTAATGTAGATCAGGAAGATCAGAGTTTCTCGTCAAATTCGTTGATAGTTCAAAGAGGATTAGAATCATCGAAACCAGAGATTTTAATTTGTCTTCGTCAAAATTCGGCCGTCATCTGCTTTTAAGAAGGTCCTTCAGGTTCCTATGACCCGATTTATACTTTCGAAACCAGAATTGACATTTGTTTACCTTTAGAACATCTCCATTATCTAAAAAGGTTTTTAAGTACGAAAAATAGAGTCATCAAACAGTTCTACAAAAAAATATTTCACACGGATGATTTTTCCACCGTGAATAGCCATTTGGAACAGCTATACAATCCAGGCACCTGGGCTTATGGCTAGCGACCTGTCCCATATTCGAAGAGCCAAGATAGCCCGGAGAACGTCCGTCACAGTCATGACATCATGGTTGAGACGGAGGTGTCCTCCTGACGACAAAGACCCGCCTCAGGGTTATTAGGCCACTTAAATAATAATAATAATACATATAGGCATAGCAGGACTCATTGATTAGTACTTTTCAAATGATGAGCATGCAATATTATTGCTTTTTGACAACCTTGATTCTGTGACGTGTGTGCTATCGAAGGTAATCGTGTAATCGAAGTATCGAAGGTAATGTGTGCTATCGAAATTGGAATCGGCCCTACCCACGTCCGATTATTGTGGTGACAATCCACGCATTGACAGCTCAGCTCCCGGGCTTATGGCTGGCGACCTGACCCGCATTCGAAGAGCTTAATTAACCTGGAGGATAACCATCGCAATCCTGGCCACAGGGTTAAGTTGGACTCGCCACTGCTGGTGCTTGGGAGGCGGATGGAAGAAATCCAGGACCGGTGGAGATCACGCAGGGTCCTCCAGGTGGCAAAGAATTGCACCGGGTTAGAAGGCCATTTAAATAATAATAGTAAATAATTATATTTAGTCATTCTTCATATGCCAATTGTTATTCTAAGTCTATTTTGTCTCTTTGAACCTGTCAAGAACTACAGAAATTGATGTGTAAATTAGGATCGTTCAATTAGTAAGATCAATTGAGTCAAAACAGAAGTTGGGTTCTGACAGTGTAATTTTTTCCACTCGGTAATGGTATTGTCTTCCAGCTGGTCTTTGCGAGTTAGATGATGTCATCACTCTCCTGCGTTGGGTGAGGCCCATAATTCCGACCGTCCGATGTCATTGTTTTTCTGTGGATCCCCTCAATCGTGCAGAGATTTACCAGTCACTTCAAATTATGTGATCAGATTATTACAAAGGTTTAAAGATATTTTTTTCAATCAGTAAGCCGTTTATCTTCATATTAATCTTCTTATAAAAATGTTTTTCATTTGTTTATTAGTCAACAGAAAAATTATATATTTAAAAAAATATCGACCAAGGTTCAAAAAATATTTCAATAAAACGAAATACAGTGTTGATGGAATTAAAATATTTTATTTTCATTATAACAACTTACTTGGCAAAACACGGTATGTTTAATTTTAACTGTATTTGGTATTAATATATTTATAATATTTCATATATTCATAATAATAATTCACAATACTTTTAAAATGTATTTATTTAAATATAAATTTTCTATAAGGGGTGATCAACTGTGATGTGAAGGCTAAAATTAACTATAAATAAATGCTTATATAGATTTTTTTTTTAATATAATAATATGTAAATTTTAACTAGATGAAAATATTTATTTATGTTTTGAAAGCTATGTAAAAGGTAATCTTGCCATACACATACATATTATTCTAATATTTAAAGAACATGCGTTAAAATCGAGGGCGTCCGATACATCTCCGATATACGGATATCTAATAATTTTGAAAACAATAATACAAACAATTTAATAACGGGGGATAAAAATATGTAGCTTACAAATTATAAAATATGCAAATAACCTACGAAACAAATTTATCGGGGTATTTAAAAACAATATTAATTTTTTCTGTCACTGATATTAAAATTACATATACAATATGACCCAGTCGTGAAATTTAAATCTAAACGATGAAATATTTAATATTAATAAATGGTGTAAAAATAATCTTTTCATACTAATATGACTAGGGTTTCATTTTTCATAATTCGACAACAAATCATCATCTTAGAATTATTATGATTAACGCTATATGAGGGAATCACTGCAAAAATCATGAAATCATAACAGTTATATGATATTATAATTGACCGAGCACGTTATAAATGGACATTTTATATTACGGAGAGTATTAACGGGATCGTTGTTTCGTTATGGCGGTTTAATTTAATTTTAAAAGCATTTATTTATTCAGATTGATCCGATATTATTCATAATATATAATTTAGACAATTCCTTTATCATATCTCACAGTTTATCTACGAAATAAATACGCTACGGCGATTTTGCGGAATAATAAAATACATATGTATATTTCAAGGATCACAATTTTGGCACATACTCAAAACACCTAATATTTAATTTTTAAAAAAAAACTTAATAATGTCAGACATTCATTAAAAATTTTATCGTTTATCAACTATTTAAAATATGTATTCGATACCATTCATTTTATGTATAATATATCAAGATTAGATCTTGCGGATCAAAGCATTATTTTAGAAACATTGTCCGTAAGGAATATAGTAGAAATTTAAAATATTATACGAGTCTAATATATAGATTTTACGAACAACGATTCTAGGAATTTTTATGTGTTTTTGGGACAAATAGCTCTAAATATATATTTATAAAATATAATATTCATATTTAAGTTTGAATAGGTCCCAAAACCTATTTATTATATAGATCGTTTTAAACAAACGCACGCGGCGGACTAAAACGTTGAGGTCATGATCAAACGATGAATTAATTCTGGTCATAAGATCGACGGAGTACATTGCTCAATGTGAGCATTCATGTAAAATCGGTGAACATTTCGAGTTATCGTATCAAATATTGTTTATTAATTAAGTTTTCGTCCGCCGCTTCATAGAATAATAAAATTAAAATCTGTTGCAATACAATTATAGTAGATACAGATCTAGTTTTATAAATAGTTTCACATCAAACATTCAAAATAATTAGCAAATTAAAATATTTGGAAAGCTAATACAGTTTTACACATACACATACAACGCTATTGACTAAAAGTACTTTTTGGCGAATTTATATATTTTTATTAAAATTGTGAATAATAGATATCTATATGAAAAAATATGATTCAATCAAATAAATACATCAAACGTCTTTAAATAAATAGACACACGGACACGCTTGGGTGCGAGATGCTTCATGTCGAACGACGGGCATATCACGTTTACATATTTAATTTTTATATATATACACATGGAGATTTTGCTCGTTAAACGTTGTTGTTTTTCGTATATCCGTTAACGGTTTATACGATGAGATTTGCAAATGTTTCACGGGTAGTTAGCGGGCCAACGTACGATAGATGAGATCTTGGATGATGCATTACAATTATTCATAGTTATCACTGTTCAAAAATCCGGCACATAAATGCATATCACGCCTGCAGTCGATTGATCGTTCAATTTTTCTATCGTGCCAATTTGTGTCTAGCCACTTTGATGGAAACCTTAGCTTGAGCACACTTCAGGAGGACGGCCACGTCATCCGACGTCATATCCTTGACGTTCTGGCCGTTGATTCCGATCACAATATCGCCGTACTGGAGTCTGCCGTCGACTTCGGCGATTCCGCCGTGGACCTGAAGCATCGTAATCAATTATTATAATAAATATACATGTATATAAAAAGATTCTTTTCTTAGTTTTCAAGATAAAATGTTGGAAATAGTTAAAAAATAAAGAGGACATTTAATATGAAGAATATTAACTCATGTGACGAAACGAAAATTGCGGGTAAATAAAAGTACCAGTGAAATTACAGCATTAGTGGGGTTTAGTCAATCTACAGCAGTGGTTCTTAACCTTGTTGGAGGTACTGAACCCCACCAGTTTCATATCTTGGCGTTCAAGACCCACACTTATATAAATGCGATAAGTATCATTTTTCATAATATCGTACAATAAGTCGGGTGTGTATTTTGACCTCCACCGAATCCGGGAGACTGACTCACCGAACCCCTGGGGTCGATCGAACCCAGGCTAAGAACCACTGATCTACAACGACTCAATTTATAAATAAATTCCAAAAAACTAGGTCTGTAGAGCGCAAAAAAAGGAACAGCTCAATCGCTCTAGAAGATCCTCTTTTAAAAAGATTCTGCTCAACCAATTGATTTAAAACTGCAGTGGATATAAGAACCGAGTTCATCGGAGGTGGAGGAACTGAAGTCTGTATTGAAACGGTACGGAGAAGGCTCGGAAAAGATGGTTTTATTGACGACGGAACAAAGCATGGATTTCACCTGGCGGGTTCCTCATCGCAGGGCCGGTGTGCCCTTGGTAGGAAGACCCTAACCTGTTGACTAACTAATAACTGCTTAAGACTTAAAGCATGCTTAGAATTAATTACGTCAAGGTCTTTGCAGTATATGCTTTAGAATAACCCATTAGAATTATCTAGAGAGCAATTCTTTGTATCTCTGTCGCAGTAATTGGTGTAGAGATGCACGACTATCATTTCAGTTGACCCGGCACCCTAGCCATTCAAAACAGAATGCCGGGATAAAAGTTCCTTGAGCCGTTTCTCATCCATTTCCGCTTCCACACAAACTCGCTCCGTCCTCCAGTTCAGGCCGTAAGCGAAACTCGTTCGGATGGAAGCAATGCCGCAGTAGGTGGCTGTTTTAGACTATCGCTAAGGCGTGCAATGTTGGCCTGTCGGCCCAAAGAGGGGCCCGCCCCTCCGCAAGGCTAATGGACCAACCTGCACCAGGATTATGTAGCCAACTAATGCTGTTCTTGGAGTGCTCTGAAGGACGAAGGCAACTTTAACCAGCAATGACCGTGAGAGGAATGGCAAAGTAAAAGCCATACGAAATCATCATCATCAGCCCTGATATAAACCCCATTGAAAATGTATGACACATTATGACAACAAAAGTCAACAGAGAATAGCCTGGCAATTTAAAACCACTAATAACATCAATAACAAAGGTCTAGTATGGAGAGATAACGGCGGAAACAATAAAAACTTAGTGGATTCCATGAAATATTGATAAAACTATGTAATCCAATTATATCTGAGTATCTACCGCACAAAATACGTATATTTTTTGGTAATAAATGCAGAATAACTCGTATAATTAGAAAAAAATCCTAAAACCGATACAGCTGCAAAGTTTTGAGATATTCGAAGGAGTTCAATGATCGTTACTGTATCTATGGTTTTATGTAAATATGTAAAATATTCAAATTAATGCTAGTAATATTAGGATTTAATTACCAAATCAGCGATGTAAACTCCGGGTGGAGGTTTCTTAGCCATCACGCCTAATCCCAAACCTTTTCCGGGTTTTTTAAGCAAGTCGACCGATATCTCGGTGAACGATACGGTTTCAGGTCGTAGCACTGTCATTTTTATCTATAAAACAGATAAATCAAATTTAATTATAACAAATTACTTATTTTTAAATGAACATGATCTAAAAATATTGTTATCTCGTACGGCGTTAGTAAATATTGATTTATCAAAAGAAAATATTATTATTTTCAATACACTTCCGTTGGATTTATCTTATATTTTGCTCCATAAAGGTTGTCAGCTTAATAATTGTATATATTGCGATGATATCTGTATAATATCTGCATAAATACGACTCGAAAATGTATTAATTTAATCGGCGGTGAATCAAATCGATAACATCTACGCAAATATAAACAAAATAACAAAGAATAAATATATATATTAAAAATACCTTAGGAACTGTTTGTTTAATTAACGATAAGGCTTTTTCATGTTTCATTTCTGGTGTAATTTTGACTCCGTTACAGTCCAATATTTGATCGCCGGGCTGCAGTCTGCCGTCTTTAGCGGCTTTTCCGTCGGGATACACTTCTAAGATCACAACGCCGCCCTGAAATATTCAATTCATTATAATAATATGTTACGATATATAAATTCATCGTTGAAGTGCGTTGATTACAGTCAATAGATTGTCTTGTCCTCCAACGACGTTAATACCCAAGGGCTTGGATTCAGTATTCACGTCAATAGCGCTCTCTTTCCCCGGAATTATATCTGCGGTGGCTGGATCTGCAACTGGTTCGCCTTTTTAGAACAATGGCAAATACAATTAATACAAAATAATCAAATAGCAGTAGATCCTGGGATGTAAAACAATAAATAAATATGATAATAAATTATATAACGCAGGAATAAATATGTCAAATAATAATAAATTAAATGAATAATGTACGAAATTAAATTATATTTAAATAAAGAGAAATCATTGAAACATAAAATCGGTTCCGGGATGATTCTCTGCTCTTTGTTTTAACATTTTTGACATACTCTTCGCTGGAGAAGCGAGTGATAACTTGCCGGCTGGTGTATTCGGTCTGGATATATGCGCCGGTCCTTTAAGAGTGGATTCGGATTTTGCCGGAGTTACGGCCGTCAATGTCTTTGCGGGTGTTGTTGCCGCTAGCTTGGCCGGAGTCGTCGGTGGTAGCAGCGCATCTTCGGGGGCTGCAGACGCCTCGGCCGGGGTTGTGCCATTGTCGTCCTTTTTGTTTGGATTGCACACGAGTAAAACGACAACACCCTCAGTCTTTTTCAGCATCGACGCCGCCTAAAAATCACATTGATTATAATAATAAGATATAATTTCATGTATAAATTAGTGTAGAATGTTTCTAACGTTGTCGTAGGTCGATCCGAGAAGGGTATCTTTGTTCACAGCCAGAATCATATCACCGATTGTCAATCCAGCCTGCAGAATAAAATAAATATAACATAGATAAATAAATTAATGATTAGAATTTGTTTTAATTTGATACATTTATGTAAAATAATTATTTGAAAATATTCCCAATTGCTCAAAGATCGTCGATAGAAGTTTTAAATAAACTATGATTTTTGCTTAGAAAAAAATATTGAACTAATTGTATTTGTCAGTGAACTATTAAGCCGTAAAGAAGATTCTGTTGTAAATACAATTGTTTTGGCTAAAGCTAGATGTTTAGAGGATTAGATTAGATTAAATTTACTTATAGACAATAGATAATATCATATCTTAATATATATATAATTAAGCTTTTTATTTAAAAGGGCATTATTTATATTTTAGTAATATTTCTATCATATTTAAATATTAAACAAATGAGTGTCACTTATCAATAAACAAATATTTAAACGTTGACATTTGTTTCAATGAAGTTGGCAGCACTGCGTTGCCGTTGCTATTATGTTTGACGTTTGCGCCTCTTTGCATCTGTTTATTTCAGGGTTTCTCAATACTTCTTTTTAAAAGTGTTGTGTTTACCTGATCTAAGTTAATATAAAACGATAAGGTGAGATTTTCGGTGGAAAAATTTAAGTTCTGATGATAACATTTCTCGGACACATATTATAAAATATATTTAATGTGTTGTACGTAATTGGGAATCCTATAAATAAGTACAGTCAACCCTCTTATACCGCCTAAATAGGGGACAACGCCATAAAAACCCGCTCTATAGAAGCCTAGGCAACCATACAAAATTTGGGGTTAGGTTTCAAACATTTTTCCATTAATATATTTTAGATGACATTGTCATATGTTTAGCTTGTTATGCACGCGTGTTATATTTTGTTATCAACTAAAGGGCATTGACCTGTATTTCACGCGGCAATGTATTACATATTTACGAAATATGTAATTTGACGTTAAAAATTTAGCTTTCTATAGAAAACGGCGCTCTAGAAGAAGCACTATAGGAGGCACTGCCGTACATACCACTCTATAGCAGGAAGCGCCATAGGAGGTTTGACTGAATTTGTTTATATGTATTAAATGTATTAAACGAGCAGCCCTGATTTTTATATTTCTCAAAAAAACCTTATTTGATTATCGTTAATTTGATTCATTGATAATTCAGAGCACTTTTGGATATGATGTTCATCGATTCTGTCTTTATGGCTTATATTATTTAGAAAAACATCGTTATTTAATTTTATTATCTCTGGAAATCGTGGACGAATACGGAGTTTAACTCAGCCGTGCCGATGTCGTGCCGGGTCTATTTGGGAACCCAAGTTTTTGATTTTTCTCGAATAAATCTTTTAATATAAATCCTACATATCACAAACTTATGTATTGGCCTAAAAATGACTAAAGAATAAATATTATAAATAAATTAGCTTCTGCTGTCACGGGCGCCATGGTTTTTTCTCGTTCGTATACGGTACGATATGCCGAGTGCGAGTGAAACATGTGATTGACACGTGCACAGTCTGAGGCGAGACATCGCCGGGTGCGCGTGTCATTTACGCCTTATATTGATAGTTAAAAAAAACAAAATATCGATTCAATTATGAATAACTATTTTTATTCTTAGAATAATTCTTTTTTTTTTAAATTCAAGATATTGATACCACCTTATATAAATATAATAAAATAAATCATTCAATATGGCTAACAATGTCAAGATACGTCAAGAACGAGCGTATTAACACATTGCCTACAGGGCGAGTTGTGGTCAAACTTGCGCTGGGGCGGGGCGCATTCGCCGAAATTTGGTGAAACGTCGTCTTTTACAAAAGAAAAATCCCACGTACTCTTTATTAATCAAATGTGGGCCGAAAGGGAATTAAATTGTAGACTAGCATTTGCTGGATGATTCTTGTAAAAAAAAAATGAATTTATATCCACAGCAGGAGTCATCAAACGAAAGATTTAGGAACAGGCTTGAATTGATTTTTTTTAATAAAACATGGACTGAAATAGTCTTTCAGATAGTAGATTTTAAATATTTATATCGAATGTTTGTGTTTTTATAATTTTAAGCTCTTGGATCGCTGGACAGGCCATAATTCTTAATATCCATAACAGCTGTTTTTATAGCCCCTGTTTTTATAGAATGTTGAGGAACGTCATAAATTGAATAGAATAATTACGATATCACACCAGTAAGAATTTATTCATCAAAAATAAAACATTCTACCAATGAGAATATATTTAAATAAAAACAATACATGAGTAATAAATAAATTCTTAAATAAATCACACTCCTTCTTGTGAAACAGCCATAAAATATTTCGAATAAATGGTTTTATATGCACTTGCCGCATTTGCTGGAATTCTCCTCAAGGTCTGAAGTATTTAACCAAAAAAATATTTAAAAAAAACTAACCGTTGTAAAAATTGCAGCCGATCAAGCGATAGCCGACACTGCGCGTCGGCTAGCGTGTGTTATGCGCGCTCCGGACATACACAAATACACGCTTTTGACGTGGAATCCACGTCCCCCGTAGGCAATGTGTTAATACAATAACAGATCCCGAATTTTTTTTTGTTTTTTTGTTATAATATAATATTTTTTTATATTACAACCCTAAGTTTTAAGAGAAAAGATGGCAACACTAGTGCAATTAGTTCATCTTTTATTCTAAGCAGCCAGATATGGTTGAGAATCATTTAATTAATTGATATTTAATTCTACAAGGATTTTTTATGCCCAAATACAAAGCTTTTTTGATTCCCGAAAATAAAAAACGACGTTTTGTCAATATTGAATAGAAAAAGACAGAAACTCTGAATAGTTAAACGCGTATCCAAAAATTACGTACCAAATAATGAAAATTTTATGCTAAAACGAAAATTATGCATATTTTATGTGAAAGATTTTTTTAGGGTGACCATGCGCGTTTAGAATAAAAATATTATCGGCGATACGAGCGATTCGTGCACGGTCGTATTGCCGAAATAAAATTATCAAATTTTCACGGCCAATATTATTACAGGTGTCAATAGTACAATGGCACATTTTTTTCGTCAATTCCACGAGTGTGGCATGAACCGCTATTGAAATGATAATAAATGGCAATAAAGTTGAAATATGTTGGTCAAGGTTCGAAATTTAAACGGTTTCGGTGATTCACAGTGAGTCATCTGTGAAAACAGACGATTAACCCACCCGATACCGTTTTTCTCTCGCCGAGGACGGTCGGAAAATAAATATAAAATTGTCACCTCTTCGGCGGCGCTGTGCTCTTGGATGTCCGATATGAATATTCCTTGTCCCACTTCTGCATGGCGACCCTCGATTATCATTATGCCAAGACTTTGAGAACCCTGAAACATTCGAAAGTTAACGGTTATTAATCGAAGGCTAGGGTAAATCGTATAAGGCATCTAATAATTGTCCAACAAATATTATTTATATCATTCTCATCGATGATACGGTATCGATATTTATGATTTCACATGAAAAATGTTATGCTGTCGATGTGCGAATTATACAATAATGGATATGAATCATTATTGTATAATAAAAACACAATATAATCGCGGTTCAAGGATTACACACCATTGAAAACGATAAATATTTATGGAATTTTATATTAATTAATTATAATTTGCATAAATATCATTTAATTAACAAAAAATAATTATAATTCTGACATAATTAGATGCAATCGTTACAGGGGCATATACATAAATTACAAATCCATTTTTTTTGCATAAATAAATTATATAATAATAATGAAATATGTGTAATAATAAACCTATAGATTATAATTTGTCATTGTAGCTTAAGAGATGAATATCATTGAAAATCATATTTTATTGCACAATTTATAAGTTACCACATCGATAGATCCGCTAGTGTTGAATACAAAATAATCAATTATCATCACTGTGTCATGTTTTTCCTGATTATGTAATATCTTTGCAAGGTGATTGTCAAGATTATACGAATGCTACTAAATGCTGCGGAATTTTTTATTTTTATTTTGTAAATATTCATCATATCATCATCATCATTTGCCAGCCACATGGCTCTCACTCGTTGAGGGCATGGGCTTTACCAGACTCTCGAATGGCAGTCGTTAATTATAAGTATAATATTAATGGCAGGTTTTACCCTCTCGACTGTATCCTGGCAAGTAGGAGGGGGTTTGTCTCGGTATTCGTTTTTTCTCTTCTCTAAGGCGTTATCTGCTTGTCACAAGTTACAAGTAGCGAGCGACTGCACACATACATATCATCATAATCGTCATCATTTGCCAGCCACAAACATCTCACTCGCTGAGGGCATGGGCCTTATCAAACTCTCGAATGGTAGTCGAGGGCAAAGGAACCTGGGTCTCATACGTGACGTGAGGGCTCCCCTTTCGTGTCCATACCGCGGGGACCCAATCCGTCTTGGTATGCGGTTTTTTGTAAAGAGTTTCCCTCTCTCGACCATTGCTGGCATTGGACGTACATCCTCTACCTCGTTGGTATCGGATTTTAATATACATATGTACATTTGCCCAAAACGGGTCTCAAGTAACAAGTAGCAAGTGATTATTAACCCTGTCGCTCAATAGCAATCCTTTCATCATGGGAAAGACCTTCCCAGAGAGGGGTAGGTTCCCCTAGAAAGAAGGAAGAGGAGCGTATCGATATACGTATCGATACGAGACCAATTATTGGTCAACAGATTAGGGTTTACCTTCTCAGGGTATATTGGCTCTGGTGAGAAATCCGTTAGAGACCGAACAAGGAAATGTGTATACATACATGTACATATTTTTATCAGGGGTGCACTAAGTATTTATCAAAGTTTACTTGGGGTTTTAGTCAACTCCATGCAGGGTTATGTTGACTATAATATAAATATTAAATGAAAATATCCTTGCGTCCAAATACAGCTTTTACTTCTCGCAGCAAGCTCTCTCATACTCCCATACACTTTGATCTGCTAGTCATATCTCAAGCGTTGAATCATTAAACTTTTCCACTCTGTGGGCCAGACGCACTGGCCCAAAAGATTATTTAGCAAACCACTAGAACCAAGTTTTTTTTATTTAATTTTTTTATGTAAAAAAATGTATTTTTTCAAACCGGATATCAGATCAAACCCTAAAGATGGTTCTTATTCATTATCCCAATAAATATCTCTTTAAATAAATTTGTAAATAAAATATAATGAGAGTAACTCGACTAATTCGACTAAAAGTTCAAGTGGAAAGGAATAATAAGGAATGCACCAGTCTTCGTAGAGGGACTTGAAGGAGACCAATCATGTAAAATCCTGTTGATGCAAGATTAGGACCAAGATTAGGGAAGATGCTTTAATAGCCCAAAATCAAGTGCACCGTCGGAGGAATGCAGAAAATTCGTTTGCTTGGTCTATGACATGTGCAGATCAATTCATCAGTGCGCTTATACAATCAGATTAAGGAGGAAATCATATTTAGGTTTATGGAGACCTTTAACCCGAATGTGTTTCTAGAAGAATCTCACTTCTCAAAGTACTGCGCCTTAAAAAGGGGCACTACTCCATACAACAAAAGCATGGCCCTATAGGTTAGGATTCATTGAGTTGAGTGACACGTGTCATGTATCAAGGCAAATAAAAGCGTTGCCCTACTAATACTATCCAGAATTTATATCAATGATTCCCAGAGTGGCCCCCCTCATGTGGACCCTCAGGGGTCGATTTCGGCTGTTAGGGGTAGGGCAAGAAAAAAATGGGGGTTCATTGGAGTTGATTTAAGCTGGATATCGGTAGTTCTGGCTTCAGAAAAATAGTAATTTGCTTATCTTGCATTATAGGCTATCGCAAGAAAGTTTTTATAGCTTTTCCATCTTTATACCTCATTTCCGTCGTCAATCGCGGTCGTCAACCTTTTTATGAAAAAAGAGGAATCGAAATCAGTATTGAACGTGAAGATCTAAGTCTATGCCTAAATAATGGCTATCGGAGTATCAGGTTCATTCCTCTCATTAACAGCATTATTCATGTATTCATTTAATGTAAAAAAATAGTAGGTATTCGTTTAAGTCATTCCAAATCCAAATATTTTAATAATCTAGTAACTTCTCAATAAAGGTATGAATACAAATAATGGATGTTTTTTTACAATTCTCTACTCTAAAAAAAACCTTATCGAGAAAAAGGGCGCCAATGGATCCACGGGGTAAACTAGTTTGGGAACCTATGATCTATATGTAGGTGTCCCACAGTTTTGGCATTAGTTTATTACTAGTAGTCATCTAAGAAAGATATTTTGGATAGGGGGCAGCACGCTGTTAGTACGCTGCTATCTAATGTTAATACTCTTCGAAAATGTCAATCTGTAATCCCCGGGTTGGCTCAGCCGATTCTGATCAAGGTTAAGTTTGTAAAGAATAATGTTGATAAGAAAAACAGCTGAAGGTACTATCCCAGCATTTTACTTCTCCAGACGCTATGTCAGTTGTTGGATGTAGGCAGTCTACATGTCCTTGTTTTTTCTCCCAATAATTGACTGTTTTTAGCTAACTGGACCAATTCTGAAGCTTCCAAGATAGCTTATTTCTTCACAACCACCGTTTCCTTTCTAATTTTCCCTCCATGATGCTCTGTAGAAGGCGATACTTTGGTCCACGAATAAAGTAATTAATTTTACGTGCTTTAACGGTGTCCATAAACTCCCGCTCCTTGTGAAGAAGTTGAAGGACGGATGTATTCTTGACGGATTCCGCGCATGGGATCTTCAACTTTCTTAGGTAGCACCACATTTCAAATGCTTCCGGTCGGTTATTGTTCACCTTTTGATAACTGGGAAGTCGATGGATATTAAGTGTGTTTTTTATAGCACCTGTAAGAATTACGACCACGATACCATTCTATCTTACAGTGATCCAAGAGGTTTGCCTTCTGTGGCCATACTACGGTGTTTATCTACGCGTGTATGCGGTTTTTAATAAAGAGGTTACCTTCTCTTGGTCGTTGGTGATGATGAAGTTGTACCTCTCACCATTAAAGATGGAAGAACGGTTCACTGAGTTTCAGTATCAAATCGGCGAGATTAAGTACATAAATCCACTGATGTATTGGCTTCTTGAGCATAAGCTAATCTTTATTATCATAGGCCTGATCAAGAAAGTAAAATCCAATATAAGTAGATAAGGGCAATTGAGAAGATGCTAAAGAGGTGTCCATAGTATGGATATCTTTGGTTAACTGTTCTCTGCATCTCAGAAGTTGAAGCTCCAGTACTTTTCTGTTCTTCCGAGCTGGGCATAGGTTTATTTACGGCAGTGATTTTTTTTTTCAATTTTAGAGTGTATGCTTCAGTCATATTTTGAGAGTAATCTAGGAAATAAAATCTTCCTCTACATATACCTTGTCCGTTTTCGGACGTAGTCGATTTGATGGTATTTGTCTTTGACGGTCTACAAAAGATACTTAACCCTTTAATCGCCAAGCCAATTATATGGATTTTTACCGTACACCGTATAAAGTTCAAATAAAATGAAACGGCTAAACATATCGACGTTCTAACAATCACATTGCCTTCAAAAGATGTATCTGCATTAATTTTCATTTTAAAATATTATATTTATTCATAAATAAATTCGTAGCATCGTTTGCCGTGGCACTGTTGGTTAGTCGGTTTCGCGTGCCTGCACGCCGTGGCGCCTAAACGGTTAAGATACGAATGATGTGTCCAAAGTACATAATTTTACAGTATCTCATAGCATATTTTGTACACTTCTAATCACACTTCATCACGTCTGATGAAGAAGTATAATATATTTTTAATGATGAGATACGACAGCCTATCTTTATTATATTTGATTTAGACGAATACTGCGTATATTTCTCTTATATATTATACGTATTTTATTAATGCCATTTTATAATACTTCTTAGCTGGGAGAGGTACAAGTCATCTTATTTCTTCCGCCATTCATCCGCGGAGTTAGCATTCCTCAGTATTTCATTTATCATACATTTCCCGATGAAGTGAAAGCAAAAGCAAAAAAATGGCAAAGTGGAGTAGCCAATAATTGAGGTTGTATTGAAAAGTTCACTAACGAATTATTTACGAGCTCCCGCAACTTTTGCAACACCCTAAGCAGCCGAGGGCCTCGAGGATGAAAGAGCGAGTTGGAGAGTCGCCCATAGATTTGCGGCGAAGCGTTCGCTAATGGCCAATTACTAAAATACATGAAACTGCCGTGTGATAAATGGCCTGGAAAAAAATGGCTAAATGATATTGAAGTGGAACATGCATCACGGATGTGTCACGCGTCACCGAAATTTGATTGATCGTCCATTCATGCACGTATCGCAAATTTTCACGGATTTGCGCGCGAAAAAAAATGAGAGAGCGCGCCATTTTCGCGCGAAATTACACGAATAAATTGTTAAACACTAATAATAAATATATGTGATGTTGCATACCTTTTTGATCGTAACAGTTCTGACATTTTTGTATGACGCATAGCGATTCTCTTCCGTCTGAAACAAAAAAAATAAATATTATACACAGCGTACAATCAAAACCCGTGCACATCGAATGCGCCGGCTAAACGAAATTCTTGACATTCGCACCTGTATTTGTTTAAATATCTAGATTTATCCAGATGTTATTCGAATGTCAATCAATTTTATCATCGAGCGATAATCTTATAAACACAATTCGTAATACACATTTGAATAAAAAAATATATATATATTAAATACATAACCTCTTTTTTGATTATGCCGAAACAAGATTTCATACCGAGCTGTATATTATGCTGCGTCTACGATAATACTAATCTATTGTTGTAATATGGACACATTGCAGTGTATGTGCTGAATTTTGCGTAAATATGTTACGCAATTAAAAAAAAAATATATATATTTTTATTTAAATTTATTTTATTCAAACGTTTCGTGCTGTACGAACGAGTGCGGGAACAATGGAAAATTGAAATTGTCAAATTTACATACATATTGTCCGTCTTCTGACTTCTAGGATGTGTTATTCAAAACTCTATGGCGTTACTAATTTTAAATAATAATGGATGTTATTTTTGTATATTTAAAGAAAAAATCCGATTTGGTATGACCCACATGAGAGGTGCATAAATTAAATTAACCCTCCATAACCTTTTTGCACGGTTTTGAAATAATACGGTTCAAGAAAATAGATCATCTTATTTTTTTTTATTGAAATTTTTGTTTATAGGTATCAAAATAAATACAAATACGTATAGCACACTCTCGATTATCCGGGCGATTAATCAATGGACATGGATAATCCGTCATCAAACCAAAATCAAGGATCTGTAACAAAACATCGGCTATCCATGTTCAACAGTGAAGGATAATTTTAAAAACACGGAAAAAATAGACAAAGAATTTGGCGAATCCCGCGAATTTTCTCTAACGGTCTTCGAAAAACGAAAAACCATAATTTTGTCTCTCTATCCATTTATAGAACAGATCCATATTTTATTTATTTATTTATTTTTCATAAAGATAATGCGTGATTGGGCATTACAGAATAACCCAGGTCGCCAATCACGCATAAAAACATAATAATAACGTTGAAAAAACAGCATATATAAAGAAGAGAAAATAATTATAAAATCTCATAAAATATCAACGAAACGTGGTTGAGTTACAGGAGAGTTAGCTCCGGTTACCGGAGAGTTTCTGAGAGTACCTGTCCTCACATTTAAAAGGAATGTTACTGTGGATGAGCAGTAGAACCTACAGCAGTACACCAATCCAAAGAAAAAAAACAATGAATTTTATTGGTGCCTCTGTCTACCCATGGGACTTTATTAACCGTAAAAGGTTTGTATTTGGTGGAATGCCTTTGGTGGAATGGTTGAGAGTTTAATAATTCCTATGAATTATTAAACTCTCAACAGACTGTTACATCAGAAGAGATTAAATGAGATATTGCTTAACCTAGCTGTGCCGATGAGGTCTATTTGGGACTCTTTTAATATAAATCCTGCATATCACATACTTTTTGTATTTGTCTAAAATAGTCAAAAGAATAAATATATATAATCATTGACTTATATTGTTCGCAATTGCGAAAAAAAATATAGCATCGCGTAAGTGTAAGTGCGAGCGAGAAAAAAGATCGTGCTGTGCAAGTGGATTAACCACATGCGCCGAGTCGAGTTCGCACGTCGCTTACGCGTCATATTGATTAGTAAAAAATCCAAAATACCGACCAAATTATGAAGTATATCATGAATAACTACTTTTATTCTTAGAAAAATCCATTTTTAAAACCAATGTTAAGGTATTGTCGGAGAATTTATCAATTCTTGACCTGAAATGTTTGGGGTCTATTTTCATACAAAATAGACTCCATCGGCCAGAGCCGTTGGTTTCGTGTCGCCGTGACGGATCGGTTTAAAAAGACTATCATTGAATCGGATATACCTGTGTCTACCCCTGGGCCTTCATTGGCCTCCATTTACCTTTATTTCAGCAGAACTGCATTATGCCCAATTAGTAATATTAAAGAAGATACTGCACTTAAGTAGGTTTCTTAAAAACGATCAGTTTTAGGAAACAATCAAGATGAATTCTTCTAAATTATAATCGAATACTACACGTAGAAAGAATTGCTCTAGACAAAATAAAAGAGCTAGATTTATACGTTCTTTTTAGATTTGGTGTTGTAACTTCGTGCTATCATCTTTTTAAGCCCATGGAACATTTACTTCGAGATAAAAAAAATATTAATGTTGACTAAGTTCAAAATCATTTGTTGTCGTATTTGAATAAAAAACGAGTTTTACGAAAGAGGTATTAAAAATTGCCTATTCTGGAAAGAAAAATTATAGATAACAACGGAATATATTTAATGGAATAATATTATACGTCGGATTACATGAATCGTATTATAACCACTTCTCAAAATTTTCTTTATAGACAGTTGCATAGCCTTATAAGTATTTGGTTAAACAAATCATTAAGTAGAAGATGTCTTATGTCTTTCTCATTCAATGATCTTTGATTATTAGCTTTTACAATCGTCAAAAATGTATTTATGTGAGTTCCAGATGCGTTTCCTCAACATATGACTGTGGTACGTTCTTTACACTAATGTCCTCGTAAGACTTATAATGTAAGAAAGCACTTCCAATACAAGACTGTCTCATCGGCATTATAGATTTGATAGACTTGCAAGTCTTCCGTTTGTTAATATTCTTGAAATTCAATGCGGAATTTATCAGCGGCTTCAACATAACTGAGACCGTTCTCCTTGCGTTGTAAATTCCCGAATAAATCTGGTTAGCCATCCAGACGAGGGTTTGAAGTTTCCGTTTAACCCCAATGCATCGTGGAATAATTTGGCTTTATGTGCACACATTGGACCGTCGATTGGTATTCCTACTGCTCGTTTTTGATTGAACCATTCAAGCATGACGTTTGTGAATTGTTTACGTTTTAAATGGTTTTTTGTCTCCTCTGTAAAGTTTCAGTCGATATTTTCATAGATTTTTATTTGGAAAGACCTGCATTATTGTCACTACCTTTTGTAAACACCTCCAACTTCTATTTTACCTAATTATATAGCGTACAATTTAGGTACCTTAGGTAGGAAAGCTTCGAAGCAGATTAATCTCCTATATCAAATATTTTTATTTGTGAGATTTTTTAACCTAGCCGTGCCGCTGGGGTCTATTTCAGACCCTAGGTTTTTGATTTTTCCCGAATAACTCTTTTAATATAAATCCTACATGTCACAAACTTTTTGTATTTGTCTAAAAAGTCTAAAGAATATATACTATAAATAATCAATGACCTTTTTGATTGTCCGCAAATGCAAAATCTAAATAAAAACAGCAAAATGAGTTTCTATTCATTTCGTACTGGGTGCGAGAGAGAAAAACATCACGTATGTGCAAGTGCGAGTGAAAAGGAGTGTCAGGGTGGAAGGGCGAACTCCGCGGCACCCGCCGCTCAGTCGCGACGGGCCGTCGCTCTGTGCGCACGCCACTTCCGAGTCATATTAATAAATAAAAAAAAACAAAATTTATCTACTAATATATATATATCACGAACAACTATTTTTATTCATAGAATAATCCATTTTTTTTCGTTCAATTTGAAATATTTGAGGCCTATTTTCATACATTCATTGCATACAAAATATACCCCATCAGCCAGTGGGGATGGTCTCGAGCCCCCGTGACGGATCGGTTAAATATATTAATTAAATTCATGCACGGATAATCCGCACACGGATAATATGGAGTGCACTGTATTTGTAAAAAAATATATTCCCGTATCGTCACATTGATCCCTATCATGTTTTTTTATGTCTGTTAAAATCAAAAGCTAATAAAATAGTAATAATAATATTCCATAGAGTTAGATTATTCTTGCAGGCGACTTGAGATCAATCAAAAATAATAAAGAAAACTGATAAAACAGGGATAATACATAAAGCCTAAAACGCTTGAATCCCAAGCGGACACGGGTGTCCGGTTATTGGGCGATTGTCAGTGCTTTGCATTAGCAGGATCCAAACATTTTGACTAGGTTTGTAAAAAAAATTATGAATCTAGAATCAATATTGATCAACAACTATAATTATACGAGAATTGGTAATATTTATATTAATATAATATTTACCAGAGATTCTAAACCTGTAAAATCTGATACGAATTCGATTTTAAACCCAGAAATTCTGTTGATTAAAGATCACAATCACAAAAAATCTTTATTAAAATGGTATTTTTCGGTTCATCCTCGATTTAGTGATCCGAAGAAATTTGAGTTTTTCGCTTCTTCTCTTGCCCGTATTTTCGACCATCATTCTCTCGTCACGTATTTAAATAACAGTAAAAACCCCGTAAAGCAAATTCTGCATAGTTTAATGTATCTTAGGTGCCCATTTCTTTTAAAATGATTACATTTGTCCTCTTGGATGACGATATTATCTGTCAGACATATTTATGATTTCAATCCCATCAACGACTAGGCATAAGAAAAAAAAACAGTAATCTTATTTTTATTGGCAGATATAGACTTAAACCCTTCTAGATTTTATTTTGTCTATTTTTTATGTCTTGGAAAACACCGGAGTAGTTGATGATCATTAGCTTTGTCCTGTATTTATTTAGCTCTAATTTGTCAGCACTTACTCCACTCGTTAAGCCTCCAGAGGTTTGCAGTACTCCAAAGCTTCGCATTATCCAATTTCCATATATATTGAATAGATTTGGAGAGGATGGAGGGATGCATTATTATACCCTCTCGTCTCCAATTGTGGGTTTATTATTTTTTAAATAAATTAATTCAGAGTTAAGAGTATATACAGAAATTTATATCATCATCATCATCATCATTTGCCAGTCACAAGGCTCTCACTCGCTGAGGGCATGGACCTTACCAGACTCTCGCATGGTAGTCGAGGCCAGAGGAACCTGAGTCTCACACGTGACGTGAGGGCTCCCCTTTCGTGTCCATACCGAGGGGACCCGAGCCGTCTTGGTATGCGGTTTTTTGTAAAGAGTTTCCCTCTCTTGGCCATAAATTAATTCAGAGTTAAGAGTATATACAGAAATTAATATATGTTTGGTTTAACATTTAGAGTAAAAAAGCGCAGGATTTTATATTGGACTTCCTATATCCACCTTTCAAGCTTCAGAAATGACGCGTTTTTTAGAAAATACGACTTCAGGTTTCCCAGCCTCTTTTAATACCGGTTAGGTCGTCTGATTTCCGATTTGTATTTAGTTTTATTATCAGCCCGGATAGCGGCCCAGGCTGCCAGTGCCGTAGAATCTATGAAACCAAGATTGAACCAAACCGCGATTGTGTCCACATCCGATTCCGACACGCGACAAAACTCAACGGATAATGATAATAAAAGTCAACTGATAATAAATATTATTATTTTATTAAAGAATTATGGGAAAAGAACTAAAATAATGTCATTATTTTGATGCGAGGCGATCGTCGATAAGTTTTCTTATTTCTATGTATTTTATTTGGTTTTCTTTGCAAATTAAATAAATTATTAGTGATACATTTTTATAGAATATACATTTAATTACGTATAAAAAATTATTTGCGCAGTTTTTATGTTTTTAAGTAGTTTTGTTACAGTAAGTCCTTGGTATTACGGACTAGGGTATGTCGGGTAAAACCGGATGTTCATAATAAATTTAAATAAGTTTTTTGATAGCAGAAATACGTTTTTTTTATTAAAAATCTACCATGTGCGCGAATAAAATTAAGGTTTTTTTTAGGCTATGTAAAATATTATCAGACAGAAAAACCATGCATATTATATTTACATACAAGCGGCTCGTGATCAATCAAAGATATATTATTATAAGAGCAGATGTGGCTAAGGTTGGGAAACAAAAATATTAGATAGCCGTGTAAAAACGCATTTCTATAGTGCAGTGAACATTCTAAATAACTAAATAATCTGAAGAAGTTATGTCTGGCGAATACGAGAGATGCGAAAGTACTTCTCAGTTAAGTTCTTTGATTTTTTAATCGGTGATTTAGCTTTGTCGACAATACACTTTTCTACTTATGCTTTTCAGGGCTGTGGAGTCGGAGTCGGAGTTGGAGTCGCGGAGTCGCGGTGTTTGGGCCGGAGTCGGAGTCGGAGTCGTGAACAACGAGCGACTCCGACTCCTTTTTCGTTAAAATTTTAAATACATTTTTTTTTATAATGAATGTGTATTGTGCACGAATATTAAGAGAGAAACTTGCAGGCGTGGTGCAGGCAGAATGTGTTGGCAGATAAATGCTATTTTTAAGAATAAGCGCAAATAATTAAAGAAGTTTGATCTTGTTTATTTTATGACATAACATGTGAAAATTGGTTATTATATGCAGAGGTAGAAAAACAACCACTGAAGTAAAATTGAATTTTTTTGAGTCGGATTCGGAGTTGTGAATTCGGAGTCGTGGAGTCGGAGTCGGAGTCGTGTTTTTTTTCAACGACTCCACAGCCCTGATGCTTTTGCTTGGTTTTAATATTCCAGAGTGAATAACTAAACTAATATTCTACCAAGTGAATAAAAAGCCAGTGGGACCAAGTGTTTCTTAGGAAGACATTGCTATTTTATCTTAAACTATATATTTCTCGTCTCTGTTTACAATTCGCTGAAATACGTTTAAGATCTTTTTCTCGCTATACAAAAATCTGCGCCTGTACCTCCGTTGTAGTTATTGAAGATACAAGTTTTTGTGATAATTCTTCAATAGTTTAGCGAGAATCTGATCCCAGTTTTTAATCAACACTGCTTCATAAATCTCGTTGATGGTTTTTGCGCCCTTGGCAGCGTTTAAGCTGCGACGAATATGTATGACAAACAGTAGCTCGCGAGCTACCGTTTAGTAACCACTGGATTATAGTATTAATAAGTTTGATCGAATTTGCATTAACTTCAATCCGTTTTTCACTTTTTCACTTTTTAGGTAAACATTTCTAATTTTGTCACTTTTTTGTCACAATCTTTGCATTAGTTTTCTGGATAAGCAATTTTTTAAAAATTGCTTATCTAGCATACATTATAAATATAGTGCAAAAACATGTTTTTTTTTAAAGCTGTGCTTTAGATGTCTATCAATAGCAAAATAAATACAGCGAAACCCCGTTTTTACGTGCTTGAAATTCACGGTTTACGTTTTTATTTCCCGCAATTTACGTTTGAAATATTTACATTTCAAATCAATTTATAAACGTATTTAATTGAATGGACGACGATTTAAAATGATCGAAAAACAAGTTTTAATCTTAGATGCTTTAGTTGGAGCTAAGAAAAGAAGAAATATCTTATTCCTAGATAGATGCCCTGCTCATCCAACAAATTTAACACTGGAGAATATAAAATTAGCCTTTTCACTCCAAGCTATACTAGTGAATCTGCAGCCATTCGACTTAATAGAGAATAATCTGTTCTTTTAAACATTACTACCGAAAAAAATCTGGTACAAATATTTTTAATAAAATTTGAACGACAAGAAGATCCCAAAAATTTTAAGGTATATATTTTAGATGCAATGCATT